>JAHDVF020000846.1:0-278990 GCA_022606425.2 Lepidostoma basale | reverse complement strand
TCACTAATATGAAAGACGTAGACAGTCGTCAGGATTATTTATTTCTAGGAATAATTTCAGGTCATCGGTAAATAAAAGAAATCGCGAGAAGTTTATTATCTTGGCGAGAAGTTTATTATCTCTAGAGGGACGGCAGGTGTTGGGAGAAGACAGTTGTATTGGATGCAGATTATAGGGATTGAAAGGGATTGGAAGGGATTGGACAGGAAAGAGGAGTGTTGAGAAACTGTTCCAATTGGCAAAGTAGAAAGATGCTTTCGCTGCAGTAAATATTGGGTAGGACCTGACACTGCACCAGAATAAGATATAATAATAATAATAATATGCTAACTTTTAAAGCGCCGTTTTTGTGATGTAATCACCTCAAGGGCGCATTAAGATTTTAATCTAAAAATCTAAATGTGACCGCTTAAAAAGCGATCGGTTTAAAAGTATAGTAGAACAAAGTATAAATGTTTAAATTGGGTATGAAATATGAAAAAGATGGGTTTTCAATTTAGATCTGAAATCTGTCAGATCATTTATGCATCTGAGGTGTGAAGGGAGATTGTTCCAAGCTGATGGACCGGCTACCGCGAACGCTCGATCCCCGAAATTTGTACTGGGGCAACGCTTGCATTCAATGCAGCAGCAAGACTGATAAAGGGTGTGCCAAAGAGTTGTCACATAACACAGCATCTTAAGGAACTCCACTGGCTGAAATGTCCAGAAAGGATACAATACAAGCTCTGCTGGACGGTCTATAAGGCGTTGCATGGAATGGCACCAGCTTATATATCTGAACTCTGCATCAACGAGAACCTGAATGCTAGACAGTCTACATTGCGATCAGCTAAGTCTTCTGCGATCGGTAGATTGACTGTGCCAAAACGCTATCCAAGCACAAACTTTGGCGACCGAGCCTTCGCGGTAGCTGGCCCTTCAGCCTGGAACAGTCTTCCAGCAGACCTTAAGTGCATTGAGAATCAATCAGAGTTAAGATCGAGACTCAAAACGCACCTTTTCAAATTATCATTTCCTGACAGGAAGGGCTGATCGATTTCGTCGGGTGCAGCCCTCATACTTAATATGTTTATACATATTTTTTATTATTATTATTATTATTATTATCTAGTTGATAAAACGGAGCATCTTCTACAGCGCCCTTGAGATGAGCAATTCATAAAAATGGCGCTTTATAAATTATCCAATTTATTATATATTATTATTCGGCTCAACTAATCTTCTTATTGCTGAGGAGTTCGCCGAGCGAAGTGTGGATTTCCTTGAATTTAGGCTGTCCGTTATACAGAGTTCAGATATATAACTTGGTGCCATTCCATGTAACGCTTTGAAGACTGTCCAGCAGAGTTTATATTGGATTATTTCTGGACTCTTAAGCCAGTGAAGATCTTTGAGATGTTGTGTTATATGGGACTTTTTTGGAATACCTTTAATGAGTCTTGCTGCTGCATTGAACGCATATTGAAGTTTGTTTATTTGTTGTTTTGGAATGTTTGCATAAATTCCATTACAATAATTAAGTCGTGACACAACGAAGGAATTTACAAGAGTTTTGAAATTGTCATGGGGAATACTCCTTTTGACGGATTTTAATCGTCTTAGGTGGAAGAAACTAGCGCTGACCGTGTTATTAATTTGGGATTTTAGAGACAGATTTGCGTCAAGATAAACACCAAGAAGCTTTGTGGAGTTTTTAGGAACGATATCATTGTCAGCTGTTGAAATTTAGGAATGATCAATTAGATGTTGACGCTTTGCGGAAGAAGTCTAGAGAAATTCCGTTTTGGATGGATTTAGTTTAAGTTTGTTTGATGCCATCCAACTGGATATGGCATCAATGCAGTTGACAGTTATTGACGTGAGATGTTTGGTGTCATCAGGGTTGCAGAAAAAATAAAGTTACTGATCATCAGCATAGCAATATGAGAGGAGGCCAAAGGATTCTAATATTTTGGCAACGTCATTCGTAAACATGATAAATAAAAGGGGTCCTAATACAGAGCCTTGTGGCACACCAGATTGGATATTAATAAATGAGGATTTTTTACCTGCTAGCTGCACAGCTTGTGAACGATCCGACAGATATGAATTTAGCCAGTCTATGGCATTACCTCTAAAACCATACGTGATTGCTAATCGTTGGATAAGATATGAGTGACAATGTGCTGATTTAGTTCACACTAAATTCAGCGGGTGCGGGCTTTAATACCTGAGTCCCGTGTGCGAGTGGAGTTCCTGAGCAAGGCGGTTCATCTTGTTGGTGCGGGAGTTCTGTCCTAGCCAGGATGGGAACTCAATCATTCCCTTCAGGTGTCCTGAGAGGATGTGTCCCGGAATCACAGAGCTATACATCGCCTGAAAACAAACAGCTGTCATGTCCTTGCACACAAACTAACTAACCATCAAGCCATTTCTCTGAAGGGGTTGGCAGAGAGGATGGACCGCCACACTGCTCTGTCCCGACATATCTCTTGGGCTTCCTCTACATTCATACACGGTAACACACACGCATGCGATTTTTTTGACTTTGAAGGTGGCCACCTTTTAGTAATAGATTGATTTGGTCATGCGTTAGGGACCATATTTCACAGCCGTAAGTGACTACCGGTCTTATGATGGTTTGTATATCAACAATTTGGTATACCTGCTGAATATCTTAGACCCCAGAAGTTTCTTTCACACGTGGAAAGTTATATTTGGTACTAAGAAGCGGATATTTAAAGTGTAAAGCGTTAATTTATTTTGAATACTATTTTTCACTGGATAAATGATGTATCATACTTGTAAGGGAAGAAGGCCCCAGGCCATGTTACTCCGTATCCTGGAGTCCACCAGGTCCCCAGAACTTATGGAGTCAGCCGCTACTGCGAAGCTCTCCAGTAGACCCATCCTACCATCATAGAGGTTGTGTTAGGTTTGCAAAAGTTATGTTTGTTAGGTTAAGTTAGAGAGGAAATATTAGATAAGGTTACATTAATTTAGTTTAGGATCAGATTGGATGGATTATATTAGTGATACAGCAAAATTCCGTTTATTCGAACAACAATTCGAAATTCGAATTTTTCATAATTTGCTCGGTCTAAAAATTGACTTTTCTTAGTATATTCTACCGTTAAATCGAAATATCGCATATTTTGTAATGTTTTCATCAAAATGTACTTATGAATTCTAATAATTAACCACATTAGTGCAAGCGAGATATCTATATATTACGTATTTCTCTTGAAAATATCACGCGGTAAAAAAGAGCAAAGCGATAAAATGAGAACACCATGTACAAAGGATATCTTCATTACATATGTATCGTCGCCCCAGAGCAATAGTGAGATAAACCAGTGCCATCTTTACAATATAACAAGCGGTAATGTTCTTTTGATATTGTTTATGGTTTGACTTGGTGGAGGCCTTGCACTTATTTGAGTCTCCTAGGGCCTAGGAAACTCAAATAAGTGCAAGGCCTCCACCAAGTCAAACCATAAACAATATCAAAGGAACATTACGGCTTGTTTTATTGTCAAGATGGCACTGGTTTATCTCACTATTGCTCTGGGGCGACGATATACTCAGCATCTTTCGTGTATCCATCATTTCTTTTCTATAAATTAGAAATATTTCTTTCACTCTAGACAAAGTTTTTTTTGTTGAGACCTTACTTCAGAATGAGTATAAAAGGAAGAAAATTAATAAACTTAAAGAATAAAACAAAAAAAATGTAAAAACTGCGATCGCGGTTGTCAAAAGCGTTATGAATCGACTCGAAAACCGAATGATAATGATAGGACAAAAACAGCTAAAATTGAAAGCCAATCACCACATTGGGCGCTATCTGCTGACCAATCGCAACGTCGCTCGCTGACCAATCACGACCGAAATATTGGGTCAAGCATGCGTAACTCGTGTATTTTGAATATTTTCGACTTACATTGCGGAAAAAAAATGTACTAAAATATATCAGGACTGAAATAATTACACGCAAATGGCGGGAAAACGTAAAATATGGGTTTCACTGTATTAATTTTTATATAGGTTTTTTTTATTCGTATGAGATGCCTGTCTTAATAGGATTCTTTTAATCAATAAAAAAATTGAGTTTGATTTCAAACCGCCATTTGACCCACAAAAACGTCATTATGCTATCCAAACACTGTTGTTATTATTATTATGAATATGACGTTATAAATATTATTTTGATAGAACAAAAAAATGGCCGTGATTTTCCAAGCCGTCGGCAGTTGGCGCAATTTTTTTTTTTAGTGATCGCATAATTCATAATTCGAATTTTTTTGGGAAATCCGGTCCCTTGAATTTCGAATTATCGGACTTTTACTGTATTTATCATGTTTAATGATGACAATATTTAATTATTCAGCATCTTTAATGATGAAGTTTCCTCAAATTTAACATTTTAAATGATGGAATTCATTTTTATGCAAAACATCTATTTTATCTTTAATAAACATTCTCATTAAACTGAACAAAACATCTATTTTATTTTTTAATTGTATCTCAATAGAGACGAAGAAACAAACTGGAAACTGAATATGGATGATCAAGGTGTTTACAGGACTTATGACCTGTCATTGGTTGGGTTAAGCGCACGCTTTATGTAATTACAACATTCCCCATTCCACCATTGTTATTATGATCATGTATGATACATTTTTGGAAGTTGTATATATACTCCAAATTCATACTTATCTTCACGTGGCAGTTCCAGTTAGCCATCTATGTAGATTTGATTGAACTAATTAATTTTTTAAGATTAATCTATACAATCCATCCACTAACGCCATCTATGAAGAATGGTTGTTTAGCATTTAGCAAACTACTTTATTAACACAATGCGAAGAGGCTACCGCCTCCTATCGTACTGTTAGAAGTCGCCTGGAGTATCCATTTTCAGTAAGTAAGTATACATTTTCACAAATCATCTATTTTATCTTTAATAAACATTCACGTTTATTATTATAATAATTTATGCAAAACGTTCTTCTTCTTCTTCTTCTTCAGCCGTCTCTCCACTGCTGGATGTAGGCCTCTTCTAATTTCTTCCATTTTTCTCTTCTTTGGGCTTCTCTTATCCACCTGCTACCCGCGACAGGGACAATATCATCGGCCCAACGTTTCTGAGGCCGGCCCACTCCTCTTTTCATGTCCCATGGTCGCAAAACGTTAGTGATGATATTTTGTAAAATTATTCATATTAAATATCATATGTTAAATGATGACATTTATTTTAATTCATCATGTTTAATTACGTCATTTTTGTTATACTTAATGATGACATCTTTGTAGCACAATTTTTTTGTAGATTTCGCAATACTCACTCTCGACGGTCCGGAATGGCTTTCAGGTAATTCTGCTGCACGAAAAGTGGAGACAAACTGTAGTCATTGAAGAAGAGGTCGCTCTTAACGTGGATGCTCATGCTTTTGTGGTCCGTGCTGGAGAATACCTTCCTCACCACATCCCACGGCCCCTGGTGAGAACAAATTACCAATTAACAAACCATCCATACTATGTCAGAGATAGGTAAATGCGGCTCCATGTTGATTAAACATGTTTTTTAGATCTGTTTAAAATTGAGTAAAATAAGTATATTCCATTTTTAAACAAGTATAATGAAGATGCAAACTGGAAACTGAATATGGTGATCGAGGTGTTTACAGGACTTATGACTTGTCATTGGTTGGGTTAAGCGCACGCTTTATGTAATACAACAGTCCCCATTCCACATTTCTTATGACCACCATGTCTGACAAATTTTTGGAAGTTGTATATATGTTAATATGCAACACCACAATTCACATGTCAGTTTCAATTTACAGACCAGCGCCATCTATGAAGATTAGATTTAAGCATTAAGCAGAAGATCTTTTTATAATGCAATGTGAAAGGCTACCACCATTAACGCACTGCTAGATAACCCCTGGAAATGTCACTCCAATTTATATGTATTTGTATTGTATGTATTTGTATACATTCAAAATGTTATATAAAAGTAAAATCTGTTTTTATTCAGAACAAAATTAAAAACAATCCAGAAACGCTCTTGCACCGTGTGCATTTCGAATTACCTTTGCAGAGAATCGAAGCATTCCTCTCCTGCTCTCTTGTATTCAAAATATATTCGTACTCTTTCTTGATGACATCATTTCATCTATAATAATCTCTGAGTAAACTCACCAGCTTCATATCCTTTGCGGCCCCTTTGGAATCCCGTTCCACATTCTCGGCGGTGAGGTTCTTGTCAGCGGCTGACCAGACGGAGAGCAGGTTGAGGATCTGCCTCACGTCCTGGTTGGCCCCTACGATCATCTGCTGCAGAGATAGTGGAGGAATCTTGATGCCCTCCCTGAAACAGATCCGCATCATGGCAGCCTGGGAAAAAAAAAAACAGTAAATAACCTGTAGACCTCGCAGGCAAAGTACAAAATGCATGACCCACATAAGTGGACGCAATGGACTTCGACTGCTGTACCAGCATATTTCATGATGAAATATATTGAACGAATAACCGAAAACACCTGACTTTGCACCTACAAATCGCAATTATGAAATACATTGCTGGGGACAAAAGTGATGAATCAGGGTCCGGATTCATTCACACAGGTAACTAGAGATTGTCCAGCAATGCATCTTGTGCAAAGGAAGCAAAATATATAAAAGCGGTACATCCGACCACCCGATACGTCATTCCTTCTTGCGACTTCTAACCGACACGAGTCTACGCCGTCAAGTCTACGTATAAAGAACCTTCGACTCTCCCGCCGAGCTACGCTACTATCTACACTGCTACGCCACGTAACTTCCGACGAGTCTTCACTCCAGCTGACCGACGCTACTGCCCAGCTTGTCATCATCCTCGACTGCTCATCACCCGGACTCCGCCCCCCTGCTATCGATGTCCAGGCGCTGTATAACATAATACTGTTAACGTGTGATTACTTGTGATCTGCAATAAACGCTGAAACTTCCACTGCTTTTAACTCTCACCACATCCCCCAAACTAGAACAGTTAGAAACTAACAAACTTATCAAAAAACACTATACAAATTCCACACAGTATCACAAAGGCTAAATATGGCTATATCAGTTAACAAAACAAAAAGTCTCACTATGGTATATCTAGGCAACCTACAAGATGTAAGCTGATTGTTGGTGATATACCTGTGGAGCAAGTAATAAGTTTAAGATATTTAGGAGTAGAGATCTGCAGCCAAAATGACCTATATACCGAGGTACGAGAACAAGTCAGTAAAGCCTCTGCCGTGTCAGGATGTCTGAAATATCTGGTCTGGAAGAACAAGCACATGCGTATCGACAGCAAGATCAGAATTTATAAAACATGCGTGCGACCTATCATGGCGTACGCTGTAGAGACGCGGGCCGGCACCGTGCGAACCAAGGGACTACTAAGAACATCTGAGATGAAGGTCCTAAGATCCATTACTGGAAAAACTCTCCGAGATCGTGTCCGCAACGTAGACATAAGAAAAACTTGCGAAATAGATGATATGAGAACCTAGGCTCTGCAGCAACGCTGATAACTTTATTAATATTTTATATTTTTCAATAAAAACTTAAATAAACTATATTGAATATACACTTTTGACTTCGATCCGTCAGATCCGTCACTTCTCGCTAATGTAGCGAATGCCGATATATCGGATTTCGGCAACCAATGGGTAAATGTTGGAACATTGCTGTAATTAATTATAGTTCAGTTCACCTTGATCTGCTCCACTTTGGGCCGGTGGTAGGAGAGGTCGAAGCAGTTTCCCACCAGCGACCTCATCTTCTGGCTCGTCTTATCGTTGCACATGCACACTATGGGGACGGACGTCGTCTTGATCAGAGACAGCAGCTCCTGCATTCCCCCTGCGAATGATATGAAAGCAGTGAAATTAGTAAAATGAGGAAGTAGCTGTTTTAGTGCCTCTATACAAAGGTAAGGGATCTGGGTTGAACTGCGCATCTTCAGGTGAAAATGTAACCAAATTAAAAACAACAAATGACCTATGAAGAAAACATATTATTTACAAGAGAAAAACCTAAATTTACACACAATATTTTGCCTAGATAAAGATAAATTCATAAATAAAGTCTAGTTAATATTATTATTGAGAATGGAAGCTTGGGAGATTAAAGGTTATAGTTTAATATGATTATAGTTTAGAATAAATGCAGTAGAAATGAGATCCCTTAGACGATTGTGTGGATACTCTGTGTATGATAAAGTGTCGAATGAAAATATAAGAAGTGAATGCGGTGCGAATGATGGTGTTGTGAACAAAATAATGAAAGGATCATTAAGGTGGTTTAGACACATGGAAATGAACAAATGAAGAATGAATGGTAAAAAAATTATACGATGAAACGATGTAAATGGAACTAGAAATAGAGGAAGACCGAGGAAATCGTGGCACGATAAAATAAATCAAGTATAGAATGTCAGCCAGGTGAGGAGTCAGAGAAATCGATGTATGAATGTTGAGGAAGCGAGAGAAATATGCCAGGAAAGAAAAGTGTGGCAGTCCATTCTTTCTGCCTACCCCTTCAGAGAGACGGCGTGATGGTAAGTTAGTTAGTTTAGTTTAAGGCATCTATTGAGAACAAGTAAAATATAATATATAATACCAGGAACGTATGAGAGATGGTTCAACATTAGGAATACAATATACTCTCCAAAGTCAAGAGTATTTGTCTTCTGAACGTACTTTCACGAATATGAAAGACGTCGATCTCCGAAACGATCATGTTCAGCAGTTTGATTGCTCTCTCCACGGGCATCACCAGAGGCAGTTTGATTCTGCATGCTGGGAGATAAAACAGTCTGTGCTGACTTTGTCGAAGATAACCATCCGGAACATAAAGATGGATAGCCTCCAAGATTACGGAATTCTCGAAGAATCCCCCGATAACCTGATATTTTCCCCTAATTTCAACGATTTTAAGAATCTCCAAATATTCAATTTAGATGAGTTTACTACTGATGTGCATTGTACGTAAAATATTCAATAAAGAAAGTGAATTTTTTTTTTTTTTTTTAAACAGCCATTGTCATCCACTGCTGGACATAGGCCTCCCCCATACTTCTCCACATATTCCTGTCTTGTGCCTTTTGCATCGTAATGTCATCGGACCATCGTGTGGGGGGTCTCCACTCTACCACCCTTCTGGTCCATCTATCATCTGTCAATCTGGCAACATGTCCCGCAAATGACCATTATAAAGTGAATGATACAGTGTTTTAAATTATTCCAAATTACATTATGTGTGTATATCCTTATCCATTAAGCACACAACAAGAGTACGTAAGACCAAATAAGTGTTTCACGAACCTCTGTCCTCGTTGCCGGCCATCCCGTCCACTTCATCCATGATGACCACGTGCTTCTTGGAGACTGCTCCCTTTCCCTTCTTACCTGAAAATTCATCATCGCAAAATCCATGATACGATTTCAGACAAATAACTATTCATAATTTCCTTAGAATTCGATTCTGGATTGGATATTTTTAATGAACTATAAACATAAACAATGTACTATCATTTCTGGAAAGAAAACTATATACTATCACTTCTAAGTTAGTAGTTCTTATTGAGGTTCAGGTAATTACTATTGATTGAATTTGACATTAAATTTGTTTGATTATTTATAATAAAATATATATACGAGGTCCGTTCAAAAAGTATCGCGAATTTTGTGTTTTTTCAAAAATTATTTGTATATTCATGAATTTCTATTTTGTTCCCTTCAGAGTAATCCCAACCAGATATTATACACTTGTGCCAACGTTTTTTTCAATCCTCGAAGCACCCCAAAAAATCATTTTTTGTGATCTTGTTCAGCTCCTCCTTCGATGCCGTCTTTATCTCCTCAATCGTAGCCTAGCGTCGTCCTTTCATGGGCCTCTTCAGTTTCGGGAACAAGAAAAAGTCACAGGGGGTCAGATCTGGGGAATACGGTGGCTGCGGCATTATTGGTGTGTTGTTTTGGCCAAAAATTCGCGCACAAGCAGATGCGAAATTGAGCAATTTTGGTACGAATTTCGCGGCGACCGATCTCATGCCCAAATCATTGGTAAAAATCGAATGGCACGAGCCAAGCGATATGTTTAAGTCCTCAGCAACTTCTCTAGCGGTGATTCGACGATTGGCCAATACTATGTTATTCACTTCATCAATGTTTTCGTCTGTTGTTGACGTGCTTGGGCGTCCGGCAGGCTCTTTTTCGTTCACATCTTCTTGGTCCTCTGAGAACATTTTGTACCACCGATAAACGTTGCTTTGGTCCAAGATAGCTTCACCATATGCCACAGTCAACATTCGGAATGCGTCCGGGGACTTAATTTTGTTTTTCACTCAAAATTTGATACAGATTCTTTGATCCATTTTTTTGGAGTGGGCAAAAATCGAAGACGAGCCAAAACACGTGCAAGCAAAGTGGCTCTCAAAAATTAACTGAACATTCAAACTGGCCGAACTTATCGGCATAAGTGAGAGACATGAGTACCAACATAACGCCACAAAAAAATCAAAAATCGAATATACGTAACCGGCGGAAATTCAAAATTCGCGATACTTTTTGAACATACCTCGTATGAGGTATGCAAGCGATACGATTTGATGATGAATGTGAATAAGTCCAAAGTAATGATTTTCGAAAAAGAAGGAAACATGAGTGCAACATTAATGTAAACGTTAAAAATCTGGAACAAGTGGATGAATTTGTTTATTTAGGAAGTATGTTTACAAAGGATGGGAGAGTGGAGAAGGATATTGAAAGAAGGGTTGGGGCAGGCAACAGAGTAAATCCAAAGATAGAGTGTCAAATGCAAATATAAGAAGTGAATGCGGTGCGAATGAAAGTGTTATTAACAAAATAATGAAAGGGTTGTTAAGATGGTTTGGACACATGGAAAGAATGAGTGAAGACAGAATGGTGAAGTAGGTATATGTAAACGACATGAACAGAGCTAGAAATAGACAAAGACTGAGGAAAGCATGACACGATCATATCAATCAAATATTAAATATCGGTCATGTGAGGGGTCGGAGAAATCGACGTGCGTGCATGACAAGATGTATGAATGTAGAGGAATCGAAAGAAGTATGTCTGTAAGACAGAACAGTGTGGCGTTCCATTTTTTCCTGCCAACCACACCGGAGAGACGGCGTGATGGTTAGTTAGTTAGTTACATTGATTATGTAATCTAACCTTCAAATTACTAGAGACGCACCATCAAAATTCAATGACCGTCAAGAGAAAATTATTAGGAAACCCTGGCTTAGACTAAGGCCACACTGAAGTGTATCAATACCCATAAAAATAAAATCAAGTTGTTTTAGCTTACCATGTACATATCCGGAGAGAGAATTGCTGGAGACCAGATCCGTGAGATGTTCTTTGAGAAGACTTTTGCTTCTCGTGTCTGAAGCATTAAACTCCACGGTGTCGAAGCCGAGCTCCTTGCAGACCAAAGCGACGCTGGTTGTTTTACCTAAAATAATATTTTTATTTATTGACCAATTTACAGAACAAAGGATGAAAAATCAAAAATGAGCTGGAATAAATTTAATATTATTTTATAACTAACTAACTAATCATAATGCCATTTTTTCAAAGGAGTAGGCAGAGAGAATGAACTGGATGGATCACACTGTCTTTGGTCTGGTGTAGAATTCACGTGACAATAAAATGGCGATATATTAGCTACCTATCACATGTCACAAGAATCAATATTTGTGAATGTATACTTATACCTGTATACGAAATCCTGGATTTACACCAAAGGGTGGTTAATTCAAATTTTAATTGTATCTCAATAGAGACGAAGACGTAAACTGGAAACTGAACATGGATGATCAAGGTGTTTACAGGACTTATGACCTGTCATTAGTTGGGTTAAGCGCACGCTTTATGTAATTACAACATTCCCCATTCCACCTTTGTTATTGTGATCATGCATGACAAATTTTTGGAAGATGTATATATACTTCAAAATCCATATTTATCTTCACGTGTCAGTTCCAGTCAGCCATCTATGTAGATTTGGTTGCACTTGTGAATTTATTCAAGAATTAACCTATACAACCGACCCACTAACACCATCTATGGAGAATGTTCAGTTTCCAGTTTACGTCTTCGTCTCTATTGAGATACAATTAAAATTTGAATTAACCACCCTTTGGTGTAAATCCAGGATTTCGTATACAGGTATAAGTATACATTCACAAATATATGTTCTTCAAATATTCTGGTCAAATTCTTTGGCATATAGAATGGAATAATACTCCTAGCGGCTTCTAACAATATGTTAGGCGACAGCCTTCGCATTGTGTTAATAAGGTAGTTTGCTAAATGCCGAAAATCATTCTCCATAGATGGCGTTAGTGGGTCAGTTGTATAGGTTAATTCTTGGAAAAAATTCACAAGTGCAACCAAATCTACATAGATGGCTGACTGAAACTGACACGTGAAGATAAATATGGATTTTGAAGTATATATACATCTTCCAAAAATTTGTCATGCATGATCACAATAACAAAGGTGGAATGGGGAAAGTTGTAATTACATAAAGCGTGCGCTTAACCCAACCAATGACAGGTCATAAGTCCTGTAAAAACCTTGATCATCCATGTTCAGTTTCCAGTTTACGTCTTCGTCTCTATTGAGATACAATTAAAATTAGAATCAATATAATAGCTATACCCTTTACATGGATTTGGCTCGCGCTTTAACTCTTTGCACGCTAACGTATCAAATGTCGATACGGCAAAAAGTCCATACTCACACGTGGCCGTATCAACACTTGATACGGGAACTTTGACTGCTGATATTGTAGCACTCTTTTGTCAAAAATGCATTTTCCACTCACTTGGACATTCGTAGAACTATCACGATGCTGATATCTACAAGAATTTCTCAAAAATAAAATTGTACTTCATAAAAAAACTTCGATAATCAAGTGCGTCTTGGCGCCTTCGAGTGCCATAGTTTACAATTTTGTCAACAGATGGCATTAGTACTAATTTGGTATCTGCGCTTGCGCACGCCGAGTAAATGTTAATGAATGGTTGCAGTAAAATAGGCACTAAGTACCAAAAAAATACAAAAAAAAACTAAGTATGCAGTTTATTTCTATATGTAATATAGAACATAACTGCATACTTAGTTTTTTTGGTGCCTATTTTACTGCAATGTAGTATTTCGAACACACACGCTAAGTGAATGGCGCGACCACATTCGAAAGATACGGTATGTTATTGTCTGAAATTTAATGTTTTTGTTTTTACAAACATCTAAGAGTGTTGACATACGAGGATTTGTTTTCATATTGTAGAGATGTATGTGTATAATCTGTTCTGTCTATATAGTCCAATAAATCATACCATAATGCTATAATTTGACATTTAATTGCATACGTAGGTATTTGAAAATATGTGCCGCGTAGGGGTATAGATAAAACGAAGCATATTAACACGTTCAAAAGGTTAATGATGTTAAGAGCGATTCAACAAAATACTAATAATACTTTGCACGAAGGTCGTCAAGTGTTGTGAATCCACAACACAAAGTGATGGCGAATGTGCAAGATAAAACTATCGTAGTTTGACCCACCTACTCCTGGAGGGCCGCTGAGCAAGGCCGCCCTGTAGGAAGCTCCCGTGTTGTCCTTTGCCCAGGGATTTGGTTTCTTCACGACCCCTTTATTCCGGCTCGCCAGCTTGCGGTTATCGTACCACGCGGAGAGCCAGCATATCAACCTGAACAAGCAAAAATAATTAAAATGGTTAGAATAATAATGAGACCCAATCAAGATAATCTAAAATGAGGAAACAATGTAAAAATGTTATATTTTTTTCATGAATTTAAACACTGCACAATAAAACCTCGATATAACGAACCTCCATTTAACGAATTTCGGATATAACAGTCTAGCACTAGAATTTGAGACATAATGCCGAGGATGGAAGTGAAGATAGCGAAGAAGAAGAAACAACACTGCCAAAAATGAAGTTATCAGTGGTAAGATCACATCTCAACGATCTAATAACATTTATTGACTATTCGTCAGATAACGAAGTTCACCTATATTATACGCATTTTCATTGAGTTGATTATAAAAAAACAGCATCTTCAAAAACGTGCAAACAAACTTGATTCCTTTTTCAAAGCAGGAATACCGAAAGCAAGCGCGTCGATATCAAACAGAAACGTCACTTCACGGCGAGTGTCCGAAGACAATAAATATAATTTTGTTTGAGTTTTGTATTGTTTATTTATATCTAAATAAAGTGTACATATTTTCAAAAAAACAGTTTTTTGATTTCTTTTAAACCTATTTTTATACCTATTAAACGGACTTTCGGCTCTAACGGACACCCCCTTATAGCAATTAGTCCATTATATCGAGGTTTTACTGTATTTTCCATTTATGATTATATTTTTCACAATATGGTAAATAAGTATATGATAAGAGTTACAAAAAAGCATTGAAAGAAGGGTTGGTGTTGGAAACAAAATAAATGGTGCACTCAAAACCATCACGTCAAATAGAAATATATCGACTGAAGCAAAGATGCCAGTGCACAATGGAGTTCTAGTGCCGACCCTTGTGTATGGAAGTGAAGCGTGGAGTTGACAAAAGAAGGATAAAAGTAGAATAAATGCTGTAGAAATGAGAAAAACAATATATGATAGAATACCCAATGAAAAAGTTAAAAAGGAATGTAAGGTGGATGAATGCATCCTAAATAAAATTAAGAAAGGGTCACTAAGATGGTTTGGACATATGGAACGAATGTATGAAGGAAAAATGGTCAAAAAGATATATACAAATAGTGCGAATGGAAAAAGAAGTCGAGGAAGCCCAAGGAAGACATGGCATAACCAAATTAATCAAATACTGAAAGGCGGCCATGTTCAAAGTAGAAACAATCGACAAGCGTGCATCAAAACTGATCATATTTGTAAACAATTTTATAATATTTTTAAATATCTTTATAATGTCACTGAAAATTATATGTTAATGATGTAAATGAAACCAGAAATAGAGGAAGACCGAGGAAAACGTGGCACGATCAAATAAATCAAATATTGAATGTCGGCCATGTGAGGAGTCAGAGAAATTGACGCGTGTGCATGACACAATGTGTGAATGTTGAGGAAGCGAGAGAAATATGTCAGGAAAGAAAAGTGTGGCAGTCCATTCTTTCTGCCTACCCCTTCGGTGAGACGGCGTGATGGTTAGTTAGTTAGTTTTAGTTATGTCACTGAGGAAGAACCGGGTTATCCGAAACATGTCTGATAATAAATTTTTTTTTTTTTATAGTTGTATACAAAGTATATAAAAAAGAAAAAGACAAATAAAACATCTGTAACGGATCGGATTCTCCTCCGCGTTATATAGTATTAGAATGTAGTTAAAAAGAATATGTTAGATAAGATTATATATGTAACATGAATGTGTATGAAAATAAATGAGTGTGACGGCGTGCGAGCTCTCGCGGGGGTGATTTAGAATGATTTAGAACGCAGCCGGTGGTAGGGTGTGTAGGACCAATCACAGCCCTAACCGCCATAACCAATCACAGGCGCCGCCGTCGGCGGCCAATCATAAGGCATTGGCCGTCGGCGCCGAGTACTTAAGCTTTCCGTTCTCTCGGTCCAGTCACTCTCTCTCTAAGGCTTGAGCAACAAGATTACCCATGCGAGATGTTCACCCGTAACACGGTGAAACAAAGTAGTGTTTTCGTATCAAACCTACCTACCTCTCTGGATTCTGCGGGCGCCTTGCATCCTAAATAAATACAGTCCACTCCTGTCCGCAACAACATCTACAACACAAAGTATGGCGAACATAGAAGAAATAAAATGAAGGTATTTACTTATTGACATTGCTAGAGTCTCCGTGCTGTCCTATAATCTGCTTGAGAGTAGTCGGCTTGTACTTCTCCACCCAGGGAAGACTCTCCGCCGTGTCAAGTTCCTGGGATGCGGCGGGTTGAGTTGCATCTGCAGCTGAAATAAGCACATCTCTCATTGCAAACACACATACAATAAACTCTGTAGAGTTGGACGTCCCCCTGCCCACTGGACCGGTGATATTATAAGGATTGCTGGATGTGGATGGATGAGAGTGGCGATGGATAGGGGGCAGTGGTTTGCTTTGGGAGAGGTCTACGTTCAGCAGTGGACGACAGATGACTGATACGTAAGCAAGTAAATAATTATATAATTTTTTTTTGATAACCGCCATTGCCTCTAATAGAAACATTTAAAAATAATTGTAGTGACATATAAATTAATTTGATTAAAAAAAAATTAGTGTTGTTACAGTAAAAGTCCGTTTATTCGAAATTCAAGGGACCGGATTTCCCAAAAAAAATTGAATTATGAATTACGCAATCACTAAAAAAAAAATGTTGCGCCAATTGCCGATGGCTTGGAACATCGCGGCCATTTTTTCGTTCTGTCAAAATAATAATTATAACGTCAAATGTTCATAATAATAACATAATGACGTTTTTGTGGGTCTAATGGCGTGAAATTAAAATCAATTTTTTTAATGTATACAAATACTTGTAGACAAATACTGGATTTTACCCATTACGGGTTAATCATTAAGAATTAATTGTATTACATAAAGCAATCGCTTAACCCAACCAATGACAGGTCATAAGTCCTGTAAACGCCTCGACCACCATATTCTGTTTCCAAATAATTTACATCTTCGTCTCTATTAAGATACAATTAATTCTTAAAATCAACTTTTTTATTGGTTAAAAGAAGCCTATTAAGACAGGCATCCCATACGAATAAAAAAAACCTATATAAAAATGAATACAGTGAAATCCGGATTATACTTTTTCCGTTTTATATTTATTACCCGATTTTATGTTTTTTTCCCGCAATGTACGTCGAAAATATTCAAAATACGTGAGTTACGCGCGCTTAACACATTATTTTGGTCGTGATTGGTTAGTGAGCGACGTTGCGATCGGTCAGCATTCAGCGTCCAACGTGGTGACTGGCCGACATCTTTCAATTTAAGCCGTATTTGTCCTATCATTATCATTCGGTTTTTGGACTCGATTTGTAACGCTTTTTGTTTGTTAACATAGTTTTTACAATTTTGTTTTATTTTATTCTTTATGTTTAATAATTTTCTTCGATCTTATATACTCATTCTGAAGTAATGTCTCAACAAAAAAAACTTTGTCTAGCTTTGGAATTTCTCCGAAAACTTTGTGAAAGAAATATTGCTAATTTATAGAAAATAAATTATGGCTACACGAAAGATGCCGAGTATATTTATATGTAATGAAGATATCCTTTTTACATAGTGTTCTCATTTTATCGCTTTGCACTTTTTAACCGCGTGATCTTTTAAAGAGAAATACGTAATATATAGATATCTCGCTTGCACTAATGTATTCAAGCGCTCGAACCTGATTCTTTCTCACATGATATTTCACTTTATGTTGATGTCTCGTTTGAATTATTAGAAATCGTAAGTACATTTTGATGAAAAACATTAAGAAATATGCGATTATTCGATTTAACGGTAGAATTTACTATGAAAAGTCAATTTTTGGACCGAGCAAATTATGAAAATTCGAATTTACGGACTTTTACTGCATTTGAAATTTCATGGTAGAATTTCACTGTAAATAATGAAAATATATAAATATTTGTAAAAAGGCAAAATATACAAAGTGTACCTTCGACTTTAGGAAGTATAACATCCATTTTTGATTCTTCTCGATACTTAAAATGCTCACTTTTGACAATAGAAGGTCCGGCTGTATCATCATCATTTTTTTCCATTTTCACCTTGCGATTAGCGAATTTTTTCTCACTCTCTTCGGCATCTTTCTCTTTTTTAACAGAATCAATTATTTTTGGACTGGAATGTTTCTTCTTCTTACTGGCAGAGTGTTTATCCTCCCTATTCGGGGACACTTTCCTCTTCTTGCTTGGCGTGGGCTCTTGTTTCACGCTATCAATCGATTTGGCTTTACTCTTTTCTCTTATCAGATCGAGGAATTCGTCTTCTGTCAGGATTTTGATTCCCAATTGCTCCGCTTTCGCTATCTTGGCCGGGCCCGAGTCCTCCCCGCAGATCAGATGGGTAACCTAGAAAATAATAAAACTGTGATATATTTTCAAATCAAATCAAATCAGTTTATTAAATTAATAGACATTACAAACAGGAAAATGTTTAAGGCATCTATTAAGTACAGGTAAAATATCATAAAAATATTACAACAAAGTACCAGGAACGCATTAGAGATGGTTCGACATTAGGAAGACAAGATACTTTCTAAAGTCAATAGTATTTGCCCCTTGAACGTACTTTCACTAACATGAAAGACGTCGATCTCCGAGGAGACCGCGTTCAGCAGACTAATTGCTCTTCCCACCGGTGTCACCAGAGGCAGATTGGTTCTGGCGGCCGGTAGGTAAACAATCTGTGCTGTCGCTGTCGGAGATATCTATCGGGGACAAAAAGACCAACATCCTCCAGTACGGCCGAGTTCTCGAAGTATCCCCTAATTAATCTGAAGAAATGGGTTATTAGATGTCCATCTCTTCGAAGCTGTAAAGAATTGGTTCCGAGCATTCCCAGAAGAAATGCCGTGGGATAGAACCACGGATAGCTACCATCTTGGTGAGAATGATGATGTTATGAAGAAAATAATGAATGGATCATTAAGATCATTTAAACACGTGGAACAAATGGTAAAAAACATATGTTAACAATGTAAATGGAACTAGAAAAAGAGGATGATCGAAGAAAACATGGCACGATCAAATAAATCAAATATTGAATGTCGGCCACGCGAGGAGTCGGAGAAATCGACGCGCATGCATGACACGATGTATGAATGAAGAGAAATATGTCGGGAAAGAAAAGTGTGGCGGTCCATTCTCTCTGCCTACCCTCGCAGAGAAACGGCGTGATGGTTTGTTGTTGTTGTTGATAGATTACCTTTCCAGTGACGGAATTCTTCATTTCTCCGCCACACCTCTTCACAATCTCGGCCACATCGTCCCTCTCCAGAGAGTCCAGGACCCCTGTGGCCAGGAAAGCGCAGCCGGACAAGCATGTCGGAGTTCCCTAAAAATAAGGAATTTTCTAAATAAATTTTTGTTTACCATTAACACTGGAATTTAATAATGATGAATTAAAAGACCAGCAGATGGCAATGAGCTGACGAAACCGGTCGATACCGTAAAACGAAAAGTGGAATTTAACTAAATATATATTAAATAATAATAATAATATTTAAATAATAATTAAGTAAAACAATGCTTTTAAACTATTTCCACTTTTGTCTTTATTTCGACAGCGACCGGTTTCGCCAGGCTTCCTGGCATTGACAGACTGGTGCCACTATTGTTAATTTAATCCTTCAATTTTACATAAATACTTGAAGATTATTTTTGTATAGAATCATGTTTACCACCCCTGATCTGTATGTATATAAAGGACTTAATTTACAATAGTGTCACCAGTCTGTCGATGCCAGCGAGCCTGGCGAAACCGGTCACTGTTGAAATAAAGACAAAAGTGGAAGTAGTTAAAAAAAACATCGTTTTATTTAATTATTATTTAAAATGAACTGCGAATTTTAATAGAAAGAGTAAAAACCGAATTTTAATAGAAAGAGTAAAAAAGACGACGACCGAAAGAGTATGGGATGTTCAAGGCGCTTTTATGACCGGAAGAGGATGTATGGATCAGATTTTTGCACTTCGAACGCTTGCGGAGAAGTTTATGGCCAAAAACCGTAAGCTTTTCTGTGCGTTTATCGATTTGCAAAAAGCCTATGATCGAGTGAACAGAGAAAAACTGTGGTCAATCTTGTCCGAATACGGAGTGAACACAAAACTGATACGGACGGTTGCTTCTCTCTACGAAGGGAACACTGCCAGTGTTAGGGTAAATGGAGACATCACGGCTTGGTTTGATATCACGAAGGGTGTTAAGCAGGGCTGCGTGATGTCTCCATGGTTGTTCAATCTTTATATGGACAAGTGTATGAAAGAACTTAACCGTCGCGTTGCCATGTGGTCAATTGAGTTTCCACTGCCAATTTAAAGTTGATTTTCTTAAAACCTATAGACCCTAATATTATAAAAAAAATTGTAATCCTCCATTGAAGTGTTCTCAATATTTCGTAATAAAAAAAAAGCAAAAAATTACTTCCTTCATCCCAAAAAAAAATATTTTCTAAGACTGCCCTCACCTTCATTCGTGTTAAGGTAGAATTTGTTTTGCTAATATTTACAACTTTATCAAAAGTGACAAATACTTACTCGCTGTTTTGAACGTATTATAAATTATATCTTTGACCTTTTCAATAGGTACGTAATAATACCGACTGTGGATGGAAACGCAGCACGCAACTTAATAATATCAGAACTGTGAAAATATTAACACTTTACCAAAAGGGACAAATATTAATACGTACTCGTTGTCTTGAACGTACTATACATTTTGCCTAGGTGCCTTTATCATACGTAAAATCTCGTAAAGTCTCGCCCCGCCGGCCGCGGCGCGGAGACAAGTTTATACTTGGTGTCCAGTTGCTCGTATGCTGTGACGCATTCCATATCAGAAATCGCATGGTTCCAGAAAAAAAAAATAATGATATGTTTTTCAAATAATCCATGTATGTTATAGATATCGATCTATTCCTAATGAAATTCCCTACAAGATGACATAAATTAAATTTTGATTCATCGAGTCATATGCTTGATATTTAGATAAAGTTAGCGGTAAACTGAATTTACCACATGGGAGCGAGAGTTTTGTTTTGAACACGGTACGTTAAGGGTTAAAGGTATAAATGCTGGTGCTAAGATGAGTGATCTGTCTGTAAACTGTCTGCTTTACGCGGACGATGCCGTTCTCGTTGCGGATAGTGCGGACGAATTACGAGTCTTGGTGTCGAGAATGTATGAGGTATGCAAGTCAAATGATTTAATGATGAATGTCGGAAAGTCAAAGGTGATGGTTTTCGAAAGGGTTTTCGAAAGCAAATGACAGTTTGTAATATAAGTGTGAACGAAGAAAACTTGGAACAGGTGAGGGAATTTGTGTATTTAGGTAGTATGTTCACAGCAGATGCCCGAACGGATAGTGACGTCGAAAGAAGGGTTGGTGCGGGTAACAAAGTGAATGGAGCTTAAAAAATTGGAAACAAGAATTTAGCAATGAAAGCGAAAACGGCCGTTCACAATGGAGTTCTGGTCCCAACCCTAATGTATGGAAGCGAAGCATGGAACTGGCAGAAGAAGGATGAGAGTAGAATAAATGCGGTAGAGATGAGGTCCCTAAGACGTATGTGTGGTAGAACGATATACGACAGAATCTCAAATGCTGATATAAGAAAGGAATGTAGAGCAGAGGAAGGTATTATAAACAAAATTATGAAAGGATCGCTGCGTTGGTTCGGACATATGGAACGCATGGATGGAGAAAGAATGGTTAAGAAAGTAAACGTTAATGATGTAAATGGGGTACGAAGTCGAGGCAGACCGAGGAAAACATGGCATGACCAAATTAATCAAATTTTAAAGGTTGGTCATGTTAAAAGTCGGAGAAATCGACGTGCGTGTATGACTCGTTGTATGAATGTGGAGGAAGCTAGAGAGGTTTGCCAGGATAGAGTAGTGTGACGGTCCATTCTCTCTGCCTACCCCTGTGGGGAAACGGCGTGATGTTTTTTTTTTTTTTATGAACTGCCATCAAGAGATTTCAGTAAAATCATTGATTATTATAATAATATTTTCATTATTTACAATGAACTTCTACCGTGAAATTTCAAATAACAAGATTAATTAAAAGTCTGTTTCTTCAACTTTTAAATAAATTTTTTTCAAGATGTTTCGAAATTATATCATTCTTTCGATGATGAATGTGTGAAACCTTCGAAACATGTCGAGAAAAATAAACTAAAAAGTGGAAAAAAAAAAAAACATATTTTAATACATAAAAAATATTATACACAGATATTCTGTCATAACAATTATTTTATTGTTACTTGAACAACAATGTAAAACTCCATACTAAATTTAATAAATATTATACTTTTCCGATTTTAAACACACGTTTTGAAGTGAGTAATGATTACACTGCAGATGTGAGATTTGAAAATCTACCGCGGATGTTATTAGAAAACTCCAGGTGTTCAAAAACAGGTGGCTCTGCTCAATATTAGACATCTATTGGCCCCAAACAGTGTAAAATGCCATTCTCTAGACCGTGGCAGGCGAAAAGCCAATCAGAGAAAAAGTCGCTAGACACAAATGGAAGTGGATCGGTCACACTCTGAGACGGAACCCAGCCTGCATCGCTCAGGGCGTACTATACTGGCTCTTATATGGGGAAAGAGGAAGCGAGGCAGACCTAGAGCCACCTGGAGAAGAGCCCTGCAGGACGAGGTTAAGGCGGCAGGCCTCACTTGGGATGATGTTAGGCATCAGGCATGCAATAGAGTCGGGTGGAGAAGGTTCCTTGAGGCCCCATGCACCAACAACTATGTGACAGGACAAGTAGAAGAAGAATGATTACACTGCAAAATCCTGACCGTTTTAGCATGGTAGTAAGGGAAAGAATTACTTCTCTACAGTTACTTCTCAAATCATACTACTCAATCGCAAAATGTATATTCTGCTGCATGTTCCTGGTAACGTAGTCCATAACCATGTTAAAAAGGAAAAGGGTCAGGGCTGAACCCCGATGGACTCCGACCTCCACCACAAATGGTTCGCTAATGCCCGCGGGGCTTTTTACTCTAACAGAGACCATATCATGAAAAGGATTTCACAAATTTGTAACGAGAAAATCACATACCTCTGGGATGTCTTTGGCGCCAAGATGTTTGGGTCCACTTCGGTTGAGGTAGTTTTTATACAGCACGGAAGAAAATCTCTTTCTTTCCTGTCTTTCTTCATCTGTTAATTCCGTTGCTGCAATTGATTCAAGACCATTAGACAGACAGGAAAAAATAAATTACCGTAGACACCATCATCTTCATTACTGGCACTACACTAATGTGCAAAGGCAAATAGCCGCAAGTTAAAAATAGTAGTTTTGAGATAAACGGGTTTATAGTTTTATTTTGTTTTTTGCTATATTTTATTATTTAAAATAAGTTTTCTTATGCAAACTAACTTTTAAAAGTAAGAATACAGTTCTTTGAAATGATTAAGACGTGTTTTTGCCATAAAAGTATAGTAAGCATCATATTATTAAAGAAAATGTGTTTATTGCCACATATTAGCTAGACCGTCGCACAAATAATTTGGTAATGGGCCGCAATTTAAGTTGCTGTCATTTGCCTGGATACATATTGTGTCGCAGCAAAAGGCCGCAAGTTTTGTCTGTGCCGTGGTAAAAAGCAGCAACTTAAAATGATGCTTTTTGCCGAAACATGTATCAAATTAATACAATTTTGCGGCTATTGGGATAGTGAATATCTCAGTAAAGGAAAGAGATAGAGAAAGATCTGTGATTGTATATGATAGAGGCCAGTTATAAGAATGCTTTGAGCCGTGTTACGTCAAACAGCCGCAACTTAAGTTACGGCTTGTTGCCTTTACACATTAGTACAGCCTAATATGAGACTCCAGATTTTTTCACCACTCTCCCTGGTCCATCACCCACAATCTCCAATTTACAACTTCAAGTGCCCTGAGATTCTTCTGTGAATTAAATATTAAGGAATCTTTCAGTTTTTTCGAAATATTATATTCTTGTACAGACCCTTATGTATGGAAATGAAGCATGTAACCGGCAAAAAAAAGATGAAAGTAGAACAAATGCAGTAGAAATAAGATCTCTGAGGTAAATCAGTATATGATATACCAGCGGTTCCCAAAGTGGTCCCTGGGATCATTCAGGGGGTCCGTGGAAAATTAAATTTGATTTGGGAGTCCTTGAACGTCAGGGATTCCGCGCAAGGCTAAATATAATAAATAATAACAGATTGCTCATTCATGAAAATCGGAGCAGCCGCGAAATTTTATTTTTCCAAATGAGCAAAATTAAAAGGTCAACAATGAAAAATATCCGTGAAAAACCCTAGAATTCGTTGTCGACCTTTTTATTTGCTCATTTGTGAAAATCGGATATTATGAAAGTAGGGAGTCTGGAGGGGGTCTACGGGACAAAGAAGTTTGGGAACCACTGTGATAAGAGTGTCAAAAGCATACATAAAAAGTGAATGCAGTGCGAATAAAAGTGTTATGAACAAACGACCTTAATGATTCTTTCATTATTTTGTTAATAACACAATCATTCGCACCGCATTCACTTATTATATTTTCATTCGACACACAAAAAGTATGCACCCATTCGTCTAAGAGATCTCATTTCTATTCATACATAAGGGTCGGTATAAGAACACCATTGTGCACTGCCATTTTAGCTTTTTTAAATTATTTTAATAATATATATTCGTAAAGAATCTTGTTTACTACCCCTGATCCGTATGTATATTAAGGACTATGTTTATAACAGTGTCACCAGTCTGAAGACGCCAGCTAGCCTGGCGAAATAAAGACGATAAGTGGAAGTAGTGACATTGTTTCATTTAATTATTATTTAAAATGAACTTCCATCAAGAGATTGCAGTAAAATCACGTAAACAGATAGTTAACTAACCTGATGTGTCAAGATTCTTTTGTTTCTTCGATTTGGATTCTGATTTCGGAGTCTTAGAGACGTGATCAGCAGACCTTTTACCGGGAGACACAAAATCATTTGTTTCGTCATTTTTATGCAAACTATTATCATTGACGACATCTCCGTCAATGAATACGGAAAAATCTTTTTTACCGTGAAGTCTTTCCGATATTGCTTTTTTCTGATCAAGCCTCGATACTTTGGGGGATTTCGTGTCTTTGGTTTGAACATTAACGTGGCTATTTTTAGTCGGCGATTTAGATTGGCGACGTTCATTTTTGGCAGGTGAAGTTTTATCAGTTCGATCTTTACTCGAATGAGATTTTCGTTCGCGGCGACTATCTTTACGACTCTCGCCATGCCTTACTTTGCCTTTTTCACTAACGGACGAAGCAGATTTACACGGACTTGCATCCTTCGATTTAGATTTTTTATATTCACCGTCATTCAATTCAAAAGCTTTTGTTTTAGTTGTATCCGCATTGGATGATTTCGTTTCATTGTTTTCAAACTTGGAAGATTTTGTTTCATTGTTATCAAACTTGGAAGATTTTGTATCATTGTTTTCTAACTTGGAAGGCTTGGATCGTTTGTTTTCTAAATTGGACGATTCTGCAGAATCTGATTTCGAAGATTTAAAATTGCTAACTTCAGATTTGGAATCTTCATTTGTTTTAGATGGAGGCACTTTTAAATCTATTTCGGCGTCTAACTGAAGCAAAGTTTCATCAAAACCATCGTCCATATGAATACCAATGTCCGTTGAACTGTTTTTTTTCGACGTATCTTTAGAATTTTTTTCTTTTTTATCGGGCAGAGGAGTTCGGTGAATACGACCGCTACCAAAAATATCCGCCGGATTTACCTTTTTGATTTCTGCTTTCTTGCTTTCTGCGGATTTATTTTTAGATTTGACGGGACTCTTTGCAGGCGGAGACACATGATTTGACTTTGGCTGGAAATTATCCTCTTCATCAGAGGATATGACATATTTCTTTTTCTTTTTTTCCTGAAAACAAAAAAAAAAACAGAATTTGAACAAGTGTATAAATTGTATGTACTCTTATGTACATACCCATCCCACCCAAGGCCATTCCCTGGTCTCCACCCAAGACCTCGGTGCCTATCCAAAGCCACCCGTCCCCTCCTTACTCCTCCCTACCTGGGTAGCCAGGTCCAAATGTCAGACCCAACTTACCACATCCTCCAAGAAACCCTCCTCTCACCATCCAACAACATCCAACCTCAACATCCATGAAAGAAATTTCTAATATGTGGTAGAGCAATAGCCTCCGGGCTGGTTCTCCCGAAAAGACAATATCAAAAATGTACCTACCCGCCTGACTCTATTTCTTAACAAAACTAAGTTTCAAAATAAGAACATTATTGAAACAAAAGCATACCTTATGTTTTGAACTGACAACTGGCGATTCGGGTATCTCATCATCGCTTGAAATAATTGCACTCTTCTTATTTTTGGGTTTGTCTTTGTCTTTGTTGGGCTGGGATTGAGATGGTTTTTTAGAAAGATATGACCGCATATCCTACAACAGAAACACCGAACAATTAATAATTATGCTGAGGAAAAATTCACAATAACCAATTATCAGAACTTTGAAAAGTACGCAAAAATATTAAAGTGTTGCAGTCCATCCTTTCTGTCTACCCTTTCGGGGAAACGGCGTGATGGTTAGTTAGTTAGTTAGTTGAAAAGTACGACGATTTTAATACATCACATTAAACCTGACGTTATAAATCGTCTTTTTTCCTTTCAAAATAAAATAATCGGTTTATACAAGTGTCATGAATAAAAAGTGAATAAATGAAATGAAATAAAATAAAAAAAGTAAACCATACAATATCAATTTAACAAAAAAAGAGATTAGAAACACAAGAAAATAAATAAAATAACATACCATTTGGTTTAACTTCATTTTGCTCATTTTCTACGCAGGATTTGAATACACAAGGGTTTTACACGATTTTAAGGTTACGAATTGAAAAATATATACATTCGCTTATTAGATATAAGTTGCCATTATTATCGGTTTAATATTTATGATTGTTATTAATAACAGAGGAATAATTTGAAGAGATAAGCTTCAATAAAGTAATATCAACAATTTACAACATAGAATATTTCAAACGTCGAAAACTGTCAAACGGAGATAACCCGCGAAATGCTGCCATTATTTAAAGTTTTTAAGAACATGGGCTATGTTATACATGTATCTAACCAGTCAACACATGTTTAATGCAATAAGTACTCTTTTACTCTTTTTTAAATTGGGGAAATATATAATTTAATGTGCTTTGTAAAAATATTACAGTTTCGTTACAGCTTACGTTGAAACTAGACTGAATTATAGAAGATATTTTTGAATAACGGCAAATTCAGAATTTGGCGCCAATCTGCACAAAAGGAATTCGTACTGTGTTGTTTTTTTTTAGAATAAAATACATAATACTTTCTGTCTTGTGCCGCCTGGAATAATTCCCCCGCATTAAAATGTAAATAAATAAATATGAGATTTTATATCCCACATATTCTTAAGGTACATGCCAAGAGCAATATGTGCCCAAGGTCCACAGGAGGCTGCAGGCCAAAGATGATGAAGACATATTCTAAAGAAAAAGTATCAAAAAAGAATTTAGTCATAATTTATATCAACTGATGATATGTTCACCGTTCCATGAATAATCATACATTTGTCTCTTCAGTTACTTACATTTTATCCATTCCGTAACTATCAATGGATAGATTTTGACAAAGGAATAAGGTGTTGTTTTCCCCTTGCCTTCTGCACTGTGGTGATGTTGTTTCGTGTAGTCGATGTTTCTATCATCAGCCGTCTGTCATCCACTGCTGAACTGCTGAATTGCTGCTCCCATCCATCCATGTCCAGCAATCCTCTTCAGTTCGTCGGTCCAGCGGGCAGGGGGACATCCAACTCTACGGAATCCTGTATGCGGTCTGCACTCCAGAACCCGTCTTCCCCATCGGCTGTCGGTTCTCCAACAGATATGGCCAGCCCACCGCCACTTTAGCCCGCCTATCCGCAGAGCCACCTCAGTCACCTTGGTTTGTTGTCGAATAAATTCATTTCTAAATCTGTCCCTCAAGGCTATTCCAAGCATGGCTCTTTCCATGGCGCGCTGGGCGACCCTGAATCTGTAGACTAGACCTTTTGTCAGTGTCCACGTCTCAGCTCCGTACGTCATGACTGGCAAGATGCACAGGTTGAAGAGAGTTTAGTCTTGAGGCATTGTGGTATTTTGGATGTGAGAACATGACTTAATTTTCTAAAGACCGCCCAACTCAACTGAATTCTTCGGTCGGCTTATTTCTCAATTTTTATGACTGCCAATATACAAAATTCTTGTTGGTTAATTAATGCCTGAACCCCCTTTTCATGTTTGCTTGAAGTTTCTGGTAACCAATCCCTTTGAAAAATGTTGTGTAACTCAAAGAAAAACCAAATATATTTATATTAAAAGAGGTATACTTTTTTTTCCGCCTAGTAGGCCAATTTTAAAATGATAGTAAAAGTATGTTAATAGAGTCTACTTCCACGAGGTGGGGAAGCAACAGCCGGGCAGATACTCCAAGCTAAACCATGATCCAAGAAGTAGAGTCTACACGCCATAAGGAAAGAATCGGGCTAAAGGGTGATCATGATTTTTTTATTTATAATGCATTCTGATTATTTATCAATCATTTAAAAACAAAAATTGGGAATTTGTTTATTTGATACAAAAGAGAAAGTTTGAAAGAAACAAGATTTTTTTAAAACCTTATATTTTATTTACAAATACATATTGAATAATATAACAGGAATATAAAAGTTCTTTAGTTTTTTTAGAAACATATTTATTTATTATAGAAACAAAGAATAGAAATTTTATTAAACATAACAATACAATAAACTTCATAAAAATATAAAAATAACTTAATTCAATTATATCCATTAATTTATAAATTAAAGCAAAAATGTTAGTTCACAATGGAGATCTGGTTCCATCCCTTATATAATGGAAGCGAAACATAGAATTGGCAGGCTGGGACAAAATGAAATTGATAGAGATGAGATCCTTTAATAATAATAATAATAATAAGCTAACTTTTAAAGCGCCGTTTTTGTGATGTAATCACTTCAAGGGCGCATTAAGGTGTGTTTTAAATCTAAAAATCTAAATGTGAATGCTGTATCTGATTGATATTCACGATCGATTAGAAAGTATAATAGAACAAAATATGCAGGTTTTAAATTGGGTATGAAATATGAAAAATATGGGTTTTCAGTTTAGATCTGAAATCTGTTGGATCATTTATGCATCTAAGATGTGAAGTAAGATTGTTCCAAGCTGATGGACCGGCTACCGCAAACGCTCGATTCCCGAAATTTGTACTAGGGCTTTGGCTTAACTAATCTTCCTATTGCCGAGCGAAGTGTGGATTTCCTTGTATTTAGGCTGTCCGTTATACAGAGTTCGTATATATAATTTGGAGCCATTCCATGTAGCGCTTTGAAGACGGTCCAGCAGATTTTATACTGGATTCCTTCTGGACTCTTAAGCCAGTGAAGTTCTTTGAGATGTTGTGTTGTATGGAACTTTTTTGGAATGCCTTTAATGAGTCTTGCTGCTGCATTGAACGCAGATTGAAGTTTGTTTAATTGTTGTTTTGGAATGTTTGCGTAAATTCAAGTCAACAATAGTCAAATCGTGACACAACGAAGAGTTTTAAAAATGTGATGGGGAATACTCCATTTAACGGATTTTAATCGTCTTAGGTGCTAAAAGCTCCTTTTGACAAATTTTAATTGTCTTAGTAGTAAAAAGTAGCTAAGAGTAGTATACAGTATTGGGTTCAAATAGAACAATCAAATGTAGACATTTGATAATACCTAAGACAGGTGAAACATGTTACTCACATAAAATATAATAAAACTTCTAGAAAAGAAATGATTTCATCCGTATTAATTATGAAAACCTATCCAAAAAAGCTAAAATGGCAGTGCACAATGGTGTTCTTGTACCGACCTATATGTATGGAAGCAAAGCATATGGAACTGGCAAAAAGATGAAAATAGAATAAATGCAGTAGAAATGAGATCTCTTAGACGAATGTGTGCATACTCTATGTATGATAGTGTCAAATGAAAATATAAGAAGTGAATGCGGTACGAATGATGGTGTTATGAACAAAATAATTAAATTATCATTAAGATAGTTTGAACACATCGAAAGAATGGTAAAAAAAGTATAAGTTAACGATTTAAATGGAAAAATAGAGGAAGACCGGAGAAAACGTGGCATGATCAAATTAATTAAATATTGAATGTCGGCCACGTGAGGAGTCAGAGAAATCGATGAGCGTGCATGACACGATGTATAAATGTTGAGGAAGCGAGAGAAATATGTCAGGAAAGAAAAGTGTGGCAGTCCATTCTATCTAGTTAAGTAGTTAGTTAATTTTTTAATTATTCACTCATTTCATTATTCAATGGCCGTTCACAATGGATTTCTGGTCCCAACCCTAATGTATCGAAGAGCAGCATGGAACTGGCAGAAGAAGGATGAGAGCAGAATAAATGCGGTAGAGATGAGGTCCCTAAGACGTATGTGTGGTAGAAAGATATACGACAGAATCTCAAATGCTGATATAAGAAAGGAATGTAGAGCGGAAGAAGGTATTATGAACAAAAATTATGAAAGGATCGCTGCGTTGGTTCGGACATATGGAGCGCATGGATGGAGTACGGAGTCGAGGCAGACTGAGGAAAACATGGTATAATCATATTTTAAAGGTTGGTCATGTTAGAAGTCGGAAGAATCAACGTGCGTGTATGACTCGCTATATGAATGTGGAGGAATCTAGAGAGGTTTGCCAGGATAGGGTAGTGTGGCGATCCATTCTCTCTGCCTACCCCTATGGGGAAACAACGTGATGGTTTGTTGTTGTTAATTATTCAACAACTCCTACAGTAGATAAAGGTTTCTTTTGGATTATTTCATTTATAGAATTAATTGCAGGTTGCAATGTTTTTCCATCTTGCTCGAAGTGGCCAGTTTTTTCTCTATGTATACGAAGTGCCGTCCCTTGAATAAAGTTATCTCCGCAGATGTTGCACCCAAATGGCTTTTCTCCGGTGTGCCTTCGTATATGAAGAGTCAAGTCGTTGCTCTGTGCGAAGGCTCTCTCACAATACGTGCATTTGTAAGGTTTATCTCCCGTGTGTATCCGCATGTGGCGTGCGAGCTTGCTGGGACGGCAGAAGGCCTTGCTGCAAACGGAACAAACACTTGTCTTTTCCCCTGTATGCGTCAGCTTGTGCCGCAATAGATCCGTGGAACGCGGGAAAGCGCTGTCGCACATATCGCATTTATGCGGCTTTTCTCCAGTGTGCCGACGGACGTGCACAATCAAATTTGAAAAGTGCTGGAAGAACCGGCCACAATATACGCACAAATGTTTGTTAACCGGAGCATCGGTCACGGGAAAATGAACCCTCATGTGACGTTTTAAGTACGTCTTTTGTTTGAAGATTTTTTGGCAAACGGGACATTCGATTTTATCCACAATGTGACGTTTACAATGCCTGTATAAATATTTATGATTTTTAAACACTTTATTGCAGTGTGGACAGTTTAAAGATGCGTCGGCTTGTTCCGAATGATTCATTCTAAGCATTTCTGTCATATCGTCTCTGTGATATTTACGAATGTGTTTTGCTAAAGCCTTTTTTTCCATGAATCTGTGTCTACACAAAGCACACTCAAACGGCTTTGTCAGGTTTTTACAAAGCAAGCGTTTGTGTTTATCGAGTGATTTATCGTTTGCAAAAACCCTCGAACATTTTTCACATTTATGCGGGAATATGTAATTGTGAATTTTCATATGACGTATGATGTGATTCGGACGTGCAAATGTTTTATTACACAACAAACACTTGTGCTGTCGGACGGGCTTATTTTCCACCTTAGTTAGCGCTAACAGCAATTTTTTATCTCCAGTAAACACTTTTCTTTTGTTTTTAACATTCTTTTCACAAGATTTAAAATCAGACGTTGAATTGAAAATGTACCTATCAATGTTTCCTTGCAGAACATCTTCACATATTATATCCGATAGCATATCGTCTGTTAGATCTTCCATTTTAACATCAACCACTTTTTCATGATCAACCAAAAATGATAACTTCTTATTAATATCGGCACAAACAAGTTTTTCGAGAGAACAATGGATTTTAACGTGTCTTTTGACATATTTCAATGATGAAAAACTTTTGTTACAAATTTTACACATGGGTTTATTTCCTAAATACGAAATATTTGTGTTATCATTTGAAATATTTGTATTGAGGCTAGTTGTAGGAATGTAACTGTCGACGATAATATTGCTATTATCAAATTGTGAATTTACAAAAACAGTTTCATTTTTTAATTCTTTTTTGACTGTTGCAACACCCAATTCATTATCAACTTTAATATCTTTGAATGAAGAATCCTTAATAAATGATTGCGTGTTCTTATTGGATTTGAATTTATCAATGTGCAATAGATTCAAATGCGAGATCATTTCGAATTTGTTATCGAAAGAAACATCACAGTAATTACAACAAAACAAATAATCTGAAGATTTGTTTTTAATATTCTTTATATTTTTCTTATTGATTGAATTGTGATTATTTTTGTGAGTGTTTGCAAATGACGAAAGCGGGTTATTATCTTCAGAATCAGATGAATTAAACACAGGAGAATCGTAATTTATTTCTTGTTTGATGCTTTCAATTGAAGTATGACGCTTAGTTCGAATGTAGTGTCTTAATTTAGCATCAACCCTTTCAGCCTTCTGTTTAAAAGAGACGGCAGATTTGATGCTGTCAATGCAAGCGTTGCAAATGAGTTCTGGTAAGCTATCGCCTTCTGTAGCCGATAATTTGGTACACGTATTCAGAAGCGAACTGAATGATACATTTCCGAAATGCTCGTCGTTCGTAAAAATGGATAACATATTCCTCGATTCGTCTAAACAAGTACGACACACTTTGTCTAAATTAATTTCTTTTTCCGATGTATCCCGCTTCATTTTAAAATGTTCTCCCACAATAGATTTATACTCAATTTTAACTATTACTGTCTAAATTATCATAACAGCTATTTGCACAGATATAAAAACAACTTCGAATGCATAATATTATTCGTCAAGTTCATATGTCAATCAAAGGAAGTCTGAACGATGTTCGAAACTTAAAACGTCTAAAATAACAACACAGACGCTAGCTGTCAAAAGACACCGAACAATACCATGAAGATAGGTACACATCAAATTTTAAATCAGAATAAAAATTAGTTTTGCAGTTCAACCACCCTTAAAAATACACACATCACATAATGGAGGGAAATTACAAAATAAAAGTACCTAAAGAAAAGTGCGTTTACATAAATGAAAGATTTTTGTAAAAAAAAAACGGTTATAATTTATTAGCTTAAATTAAAAAGCAAATGGATTTTTTCGTCTTGAATGGCTAAAAAATGGTTTGTATTATCAGTGCTCTGTAACTAATACAGAATGCTTCTAATAACTATATATTTAACTAACTAACTAACTAACCATCACGCCGTCTCCCCGAAGAGATGGGCAGAAAGAATGGACTGCCACACTTTTCTTTCCTGACATATTTCTCTGGCTTCTTCAACATTCATAAATCGTGTCATGCACGCGCGTCGATTTCTCTGACTCCTCACATGGCCGACATTCAATATATATATTTTTTAAAAAGACGAACATCAATGATTTATATCAATGATATTAGAATTTATTTTACAATCTTCAATATGAGCAGAAAATAGCTCATTATTATGAAGAAGGAACCTGGTCGTGTCCAGGCTTGAACCCATGCCCCCTGGATCAGGAGCCAAGCGTTCTATCCCCTAGACCACCACCGATTTATTTGATTTATTTAAAACTCTAATATAACTTGTCTCTCTTAAACCTGCGAATATAGTAGTAGCGAGAGAAAGAGAGGGAGAGAGAGGGAGGCGTATAGAGTGTATATGAATTATTTCAATCCATGCATTATAAAGGAATACTTAAAAAATATCCCTTGGTTAGTTAGTTAACTGTAATATAATAATAATTTGGTGGATATATTTTAAGTATTCATTAATGCATGGATTGAAATAAATTCTCTCTCGCCCCCTCCCCCCTCTCTCACTCTCGTTACTTCTATATTTGCGAATCTAAGAGAATGAAGTTATGTCCTGTTTTGTCATGCGCGCAGAATTCAAAATTGGTATAAGTCGGATTCAGACCATTGCAATGAGCGTAACTACTGCTCAATGGTATTTCAAACATCGCATCGTGGGAATTTACCGATATGCTGTATCTACTTAATTGAAGCAATTGTCTATGAAAATACCATTTTATCAGATTATAAAACTATAATCGCATAAAATAAATAAAAAATGGATCACATAATATTATTATTACGAGTGTTTATTCAGATTCAAAATAACACTTATATTTGAACACTTTCATACTATACGCACGAGTAATCTTCGTTCAGGGCTGCTATGTGACATTTGGTTCGGTGCCGGCAGTCCGCCAGACATTGCTGCGCTTCAGAATTTTTAAAAACAAATATAATACCATTATTAGCATTACTCATAATACAATTTATACATCCATGGAATACTATGTATGAGAGCTGGTAAAAGAAGGATGAAAGTAGGATACCTTAATGCCATAGATATAAAATTACAGAGAAGAATGTGCGAGAAAACGATATACCTACCTATGATAGAATACCGAACGACGAAATAAGGAAAAAGTGTAAGGCAAATCATAAGTAAAATTAAAAAAAGGATCCCTGAGATGGTTTGGACATATGGAATGAATGGATGAGAGAAGAATTCCCTGTCTTGTGCCTTTTGCATCCAATCGCCACCAATTCGTCTCATGTCATCGGACCATCGTGTGGGGGGTCTCCCTCTGTTTCTTTTGTCTTCGCGGGGTCTCCACTCCACCACCCTTCTGGTCCATCTATCGTCTACCAATCCCGCAAATGACCATTTAAGCTTCGCTACCCTTGCGACGACATCTGTTACTCCCGACCTTCTACGTATTTCAGTATTTCTTATCCGGTCTGAGAGTCTTTCATGTAGCATGGCTCTTTCGTGTTTCCTCTGTGCTACACTAAGTTTCCTTATGGTCGACTTGGCGAGGGTTAGCGTTTCTGCTCCATATGTCAGTAGGTACTGGAGGTACGCATTGATAATATATTGTGCGTTTCAGACACTGAGGAATCTTACTATTAAAGAACTTCTTCAGATTGCCATATGCCGCCCATCCATGACCGATTCTTCTCTGACATGTAATTATATAATACATAAATCTCTGATATGCAAAGCGGAAAATAAAGTACCAACAAGCCTCGACCTCCAGTAAGACCACCCGAAAAATGGCGAGACAGTTGTAAATTTATATCCCAGGAACAGGATCTGAGAAACAAGAAGACACAGTCCAAAATATAGCAGAAAACGAATAATCTCTGTCCCCGCTCCTTTAGGGAAACGTGTTGGTTAGTATTAGCATTTTTTACACGGTATTCTTTGGAGCGTATCCAGCTAGTAATATAGAATTAAGTGTATCATATTCATGAATAAATTTGTTGTCACAATGAAACAGTTTAGATATTCCATTTTTTTTAATTATACAGATTCACAATGTTACGTCGTTTCCATTCGCTAGACATTAGGAATTTTATGTTTCATTGGAAGGAAGTCCGCAATTGATTATTGTAATTTAGTTGAAGGTATCTTTCGTTAAGTTTTTAAACAATCAAATAGGTCTTTTTATTATAATTTAATGACCAAATCATATTTATCACTAGATGTCTTATTTTTCGTTTCCTCATTTGCTGAGGGTCGTGATCCATGGAGCTCCCGTGGCTGAAACAAGACGCCTTAAATCCTTTTTGTTCTCGGCAGCCTGCACAGCCGAGTAGAGGTCTCCCCTAGCTTCATCTCATCTCCTTAATCTGGTCACACCACTGACTCCTCTGAGGGGGTGCTGACTGTCGCGCTGAGCTGAGATGATTTCCTTCTGATCTGGGCCTCGTTCTTCTCCCTCACGACGATATTAAAATTATTTATAAGCTTTTATTATGTTCTGTTTCCTTAAACCCATCCCGTGTTCTAAATGTAAAAATTGCCTTCCTAACCTCTCCTGCCCGCATTTGTCTCCTCTGATCCTCACCTGACCCGCTGTTATGTACCCGTGAGATAGTTTTCAGTAGCTCTGTTTTTGTTTAAAATTTATTTTTCTGTGTTGTGTTTATTGAATAAATTTACAATTTGGCGGGACATAGAGGAAGTGGGTAGTTTAAATGTCGCCTGGGTCTCGACGAGGGACGGGCCTAGGGATAGATAGAGCAAAGCTGACGTCCGCCTATAACAACTTCGTGAAAGCGGTGGGACTCCTCTAAGTCCCAATTTAAAATAAAAAATCTGGTCACACCAGCGCGCAGGAGATCTGCCTCTACTTCTTTTGTCTGGAACACTTCCTGAATCACTAGATGTATCAAGAAAATTAACACAAGCTTACTTTCTTACTTCTATGGACATACATATTATCTTGAAGAGTTTATTTATTATTATTATTATTTTGTTGAAAATCTCCTTACATCATTACAGCGCAAGCCAAATCGATGTAAAGGGTGAAGAAAAAGAATATCAAAGGAAATATAAATAGAACTTTATGAATAGGAAAAGCTAATTATTTGCTTGCTGCTTTTATCATAAGGGTATTTACGAATTCGCCATAATTGCATTCAAAGAGGTCTATCTCTTTTGTAACCTCATTTAAGAGACGAATCGCTTTCAATACAGGAGAACCTCGAAGGGCCTCTGTGCGGCAATTTGGGGAATAAAATAATATATGCCCCCTTGCTCTGCTATAACTATGGGGAACGTACAGATTTAGCTCTCTCAGTATTCCTGGATTGAAAATACCTCCGGATAACAGTTTAAAAAATACTTTCCCAGAAAGATCATTCGACGAGCTTCAAGAGTGTTGAAACCCAACACTCTTGCTTCATCATATATGATTTTATTCCTCGATCCTGCGCTTTTTACTCCCAGCAGTCCGTTTCGCCGAACCTAGCCAATCCAATTACATAAAAATACCTACTGTAATGAAACCTTATGATTAACAGAAGTAGCGAAAATAATTATCAAATGTAATGGCAACTTAATTTTTCTTCTTGCTACTGTGTTGAAAGGTTTGACCGACTTTGTGTCGTTTCCAGGGGCGCTGGTGCTATATTTACAGTAAAACCATATATAGAGGCATCTCCCTTGCTCTCAATTATGAGAAATTATTCAACAACTGTGACAATCTACAAACACATTTTTTGATGTCTTCCGTATTAATTCGGAATTAAAGAGGTTAAAACTTAACAACAATGTAATACTTCAGCGCGAGTATCTACTTCATTTAAAGTATTAATTACTTTATGGCAACACAACCTTCAAATGTCAGAAGTGAATAGAAAAGAACAATACAAATTATTAAAATGTTATCAGCCATTTTTTCTTGTTACAAATCGTGTAAATTTATGCAACAGTGTGAAAAACAAGAATGCACCTATGTTAGGGTGAATTGTGATTCACGGAACATTTAATATTCAGATCAAATAAAAAATAAACACAAAATTGAATATGTAAAATTGTGCATGACACGATGTATGAATTGACGACCTTTGCAGCCGAGTGGTAAGTGCATTGACTGCCACCCCGAAGGTTCCGGGTTCGATTCCCGGCGAGGGCAGTGTGATTATCACACTGTCTTTGGTCTGGTGTAGAATTCACGTGACAATAAAATGGCGATAGATTAGCTACCTATCACATGTCACGAGAATCATTATGATAGCTATAATACCCTTTACATCGATTTGGCTCATGCTGTCATGCTGTAAAGAGCGATTCAACATAATAATAATGTTGAGGAAGCGCGAGAAATGTCAGGAAAGAAAAATGTGGCAGTCCATTCTTTCTGCCTACCCCTTCGGGGAGACGGCGTGATGGTTAGTTAGTTAGTTTACTTCTAGTAAACCGATGTTATCATACGTTAACCCTTACCACTCCATTTTTTTATACTGTTTGTCAGCCAACTCTAATTTCAATAATGTCAAAATATTTTTATTGATAGGTAGTTACAAATAAATCGTTAAAAATTAATTTGTAATGATTTATTCTTCAAATAAAAAACAATTTACAAAAAACATTATGGACTACTTATAGTTTTGCATAGTGTGGTACTTTTTAAAACAATCTCCAGGATGGAGACCAGGTTTTCTGGAACAGGTCTCATAAATACACACTGTTTCCCGTCTTCCCCCTGGAATCTTTCTGTTACTGAACACAGTACAGTCTTTAGAACCTTTGTCCAGTTTCGCAATGAAGTGGGGCTTGTACTCTAATCGCTCCTCTGCATGACGTATCACGCGAAGTTCCCGCCATTTTAGGTTGTGTGAATTTGCAAGGATTATTTTAACTAACTAACTAACTAACCATCACGCCGTCTCCCCGAAGGGGTAGGCAGAAAGAATGGACTGCCACACCTTTCTTTCCTGACATATTTCTCTCGCTTCCTCAACATTCATACATCGTGTCATGCACGCGCGTCGATTTCTCTGACTCCTCACATGGCCGACATTCAATATTTGATTTATTTGATCGTGCCACGTTTTCCTCGGTCTTCCTCTATTTCTGGTTCCATTTACATCATTAACATATAATTTTTTTACCATTCTTTCTTCATTCATTCTTTCCATATGTCCAAACCATCTTAATGATCCTTTCATTATTTTGTTCATGACACCATCATTCGCACCGCATTCACTTCTTATATTTTCATTCGACACTCTATCATACACAGAATATCCAAACATTCGTCTAAGAGATCTCATTTCTACTGCATTTATTCTACTTTCATCCTTCCTTTGCCAGTTCCATGCTTCGCTTCCATACATAAGGGTCGGTAGAAGAACACCATTGTGCACTGCCATTCTAGCTTTTTGGATAGGTTTTTGTTTGCGATGACAACTTTAAGTGCACCATTCACTTTGTTGCCTGCCCCAACCCTTCTTTCAATATCCCTCTCCACTCTCCCATCTCTTGTAAACATACTACCTAAATACACAAACTCAACTACTTGCTCCAAGTTTTCACCATTCACGCTAATGTTGCAGACTGTCGTGATTTCTTCCTTTTTAAAAATCACTACCTTGGACTTATTAACATTCATCATCAGATCATTTCGCATGCATACCTCATACATACAATTCACCAGGACTTGTAGTTCATGCTCGTTGTCAGCAAGTAGGACAGCGTCATCCGCATACAAGAGACAGCTTACTGACACTCCGCTCATTTTGGCACCTACATCCAACCCTTTCAGCTCTCTCATACAATTGTCCATATACAGATTAAATAACCACGGGGACATTACGCAACCTTGTTTGACACCTTTATTGATATCAAACCAGGCTGTAAGATCTCCATTTACTCTGACACTAGCAGTACTTTCCGTGTATAGCGACTTAATGGCCGTGATCAGTTTTGTACTTATTCCATATTCAGACAATATTTTCCACAACTTTTCTCTATTAACGTAATCATATGCTTTTTGTAAGTCGACAAACGCACAGAAAAGTTTGCGGTTTAGGATTATTTTATAGTAAAATAAAAACGGAAAACAGTCAAAATCTTATTAAAACGTGAAATTAAATGTTTTTTTTAACGAATAATCACAAAGGGGGAGTAAGAGGGATCCTATTGACTCTTAGAGCGTCACCACGGTGATGGCCATGCTACGCTGGAGGATTGATCCGATCCCAAGTACCTATCCACACCTCCTCGACTTTGGTCTCCCCTGGAAACTATGCGAAATGTTAGAGATTGAGTAAAACCTCGGTGGATAATATTGATGCATAGGCTAACGTGGAAGAACACCTCGCCAACCCGTCTGGCAAGCGTGGCGTTGTAATGCCAACCACCCCCCGTATGACATGTCATACATGGAGAAGTATGGGGGAGGCCTATGTCCAGCAGTGGACGACAACGGCTTTTGAAGGAGAAAAGGAGGTGGTAAGGGTTAATTACATAACAACGGTATGTTTAATTACTAGGTAGGACATCTCTATTTCTCTATAAATGTCAATTGTGAGGACACAGAACTATCTGCCTCTGGTGACACCGGTGGGAAGAGCAATTAGTCTGCTGAACGCGGTCTCCTCGGAGATCGACGTCTTTTATATTACTGAAGGTACAAATACTCTTTACTTTAGAAAGTATCTTCTCTTCCTAATGTCGAATCATCTCTAATGCTTGGACCGACTTGGATCTTCTGGCTTACAGAGGTTCAGCTCATGTGGCTATTCCTCTTACGTCTGATGGGAACATTGTTGGAAGGTGATTTGGTGGGTTGTTAGTTTATTCGGGGGCATGATTTGTGTGGCCCGGAGTGTTCCTCTGAAGGAGAATCGATTTTGGGCGCTTGTGGCGGCTGGAAGTGTTTGGGTCGTAATTAGAGAGGTCTTTTATTGTGGGGTTGGGATGTGAAGGGAGTCCTTTGTAAAAACGTTCGGCAAGTTTCAGAATGAATTCATCTATCATCGGGATTCCCGATTCTAGGTGCAGTTGTGTAATCCTGGTCCATGAAGGCGCACCAAGCGATAAACGGATAGCCTTATTTTGCAGGATTTGGAGTTTTTGTATGTGACTCGAAGCTGCATAGCCCCAGATTGGGGCTGCATAAGTGAAGATCGGCCTTATAACCGTTTTGTATATCAGGAGTTTATTGTCGATGCTTAGTTTACTGTTTCTAGCTAACATTGGGTAGAGGGCTGAGATTGCTTTTGACGCGGCTTTGACTTTATTTGTAATGTGTGGCCTCCATGTCAGCTTAGAATCCAAGGTAACCCCAAGGTATTTGATTGTTTTGGTCCAAGGAACGTCTTGGCCGAACATTTTTATGTTGGGAATGTTTGGAGGAATGTGTCTTTTACTGAAAAGGGTCGCTGCGCTTTTATCTCTAATGCGTTCCTGGTACTTTGTTGTATTTTTATATAATATTTTATAAGATGCCTTAAACATTTTCCTGTTTGTAATGTCTTTTGAGTTAATAAACTGATTTGATTTGATCTTTAGTCATAATCAAGTTGAAGATCTGATTAGAATTTCACATAAAAAAACTATAACCATTGATTTTAGCGGTCAATAAGCAATTGCAAAAGTGACATTAGAGTTCACGGTTTCCCTATACATAATACCCGATTCGACCGCTGTAATACATGACCGCCACCGACGCGTAAATCCAATGACAGCGTTGTGAAACCGCGGGCAAAAAAGGATTGGACTCCGACGATGGCCACGCGTTTCATTTTGTAATTGCAGCCAGTCTCAAACCGAAGCATGGTCTTGTCGCGGTTTTGATTTAATAACCAGAATAAGGGCCGCCATAACAATATCGGCGCGATTCGAGGACGCGTATAAAAAGTGTGTCTTGGTATTTGAGGTATTCAGGACATGCAATGGTGTGGAAAAAAATGGATATTTCTAATGCCATTATGTTCATAACAGTGCAAGCCTATGTACCTATGGAAGTGAAGCTTGGAGTTGGCATAAGAAGTACAAAAGTAGGATAAATGCCGTAGAAATGAAATCACTAAGAAAACGTGCGAAAAAACAATGTACGAATATGATAGAATATCTTCTCCTTCTCCGGTCTCAATCTAATGATTGGTCTGCAGCAAGGCGACGCATCTCTTCTTCCACTCCGCTTGGTCCTCGGCAACTCTCTTCCACTCCGCATAAGAGGTGCAGCCCATATCTCGACAAATCTGGTCTAGGTACTCTTGGCGAGATCGTCCTCTGCCTATCGATCCCTCGATCATTCCCTCCAACACATCATGCAGGAAACATTCGTGTCGCAACACATGACCAATCCATCTCGCGCGCCTCTCCGCTATGGTGTTCAACACGTGCCTACACTCTTCAACTCTGCTGAGAACCTCTTCATTTGTAATGTGGTCCCTCTATGAAACATGGACAACTCGTCGGTAGGTCCACATCTCAAATGCCTCAAGCCCTTTGCGCTCTCTTTCGCCCATAGAATATCTAATGATGAAGTAAGAAAGGAAGAACGGTGAGAAATTAGATTTTCTTCTTCTTCTTCTTTCGGTGGCGTGTCAGGTCCCCCAACGTCGGCGATCACTGCAGCAAAGGCATCTCTGTCTTGGAACAAACAGGTTCTGAACTCTTTCATTTCATTTAATTTATTTTAATAAAAAATACAAACATTACAGACATATAATTCCAGATCGTTTGCAATTACACTATAAGAAGAGAAGCATTAAAAAAAATTAGGCTTATTAATAAGAATAAATCATAACATTGATATTGCATCCCTGAGGCAACTCACACTATCATAAAATATGTCGACCTCCGAGGCGACCCGATTAAGCAATAACATTGCCCTACCCAGAGGCATAACCATTGGCAGGTTGATTCTGCAGGGCGGCAAATAAAACAATCTGTGCTGTCTTTGACGAAGGTAATTATCAGGGACAAATAGACCTACATCACTCACGACATCCGAGTTCTGTATACGGCCGCCAATCAGCTGAAAGAAGATCTTGTTATTCCTGTCCACTCGTTAATGTTCCGCAGCCAAGACAGCTGCCTTCTACCAACTCCCCGACGTCCCTCCACTTTTCCCATTAATATCATTAATATCAGTCCACTAAAGAACACCAAGGAGTTTGTCTACCTCGGGAGCAAAATAACATGGGACGGTCGGTCTAAGAGCGAGGTCGACAGCCGTATACATCAGGCTAGGGTTGCATTTAATAAAAGGTCGAAAATAATAGAGTCAAATAATATAGACCTAAAACTGAGAATACTCCTCATCAAGACCTATGTATGGAGTGTCTTGATGTACGGCTGCGAGACATGGTGCCTATCCGAAAGGGATAAGCGGAGACTAGAGGCTTTTGAGATGTGGTCCTATAGAAGACTCTTTGGAATTTCCTGGAGAGACCACATCACGAATGAGGAAGTTCTTCAAGGAATCGAAGGAGGAAGGCACCTCCTCAGGACCTTGTCCGAAAGGCGTGCAAGATGGATCGGCCATGTAATACGTCAAGAAGGTCTCTTGCATGCCATAATGGAAGGTATGATCGAGGGGACAAACTCTAGGGGACGCCCACGCCGAGAGTACCTGGAGGACCTATTGGTGGACGTGCGCTGCTCATCGTATGCAGATTTCAAAAGAGCCGCACAAGACAGGGAAGAATGGAAGAGAATAATAGAGGAAATTGCTGCAAACCAATCCCAGGATTGAAACCAGAGAAGGAAGAGATCAGTCGAAGGAGGTGGTATTTTTCTTCCCTTAGCACATGACCCAAATATGAGACCTTTCTGATTTCCACACTTGACAACAGCTCTCTATAGGCTCTGGCTCTCTGTAGTACGTCTGCACTACTTACCCTATCGGTCCACGGTATACGGAGCATTCTGCGGTATATCCACATCTTGAACGCTTCCAACTGGTTCATTACATTCACATTCAGAGTACAGGTTTTGCAGCCATATAGTAGAACAAACCATATATAACATTTAATCATTCTTTGTCGGAGTTTCAAGTTAAGATGATCAGAATTATATCAAGTTGTTTATCCAGGAAGCATGTTTACAAGAGATGTAAGAATAGATAAAGATATCGGAAGAAGGGTTGGAGCTGGAAACAAAATAAATGGCGCATTCAAAGTCATTATCGCAAATATAAATCTATCGACTGAAGCAAAGATGGCAGTACACAGTGGAGTTTTAGTGCCGACAAATATGTATGGAAGTGAAGCTTGGAGTTGGCAGAAGAGGAAATGAGATCACTAAGAAGAATGTGCGAGAAAACATTGTATGAGAATGTAAGGCGGATGAATGTGTGATAAATAAAATCAAGAAAGGGTCACTAAGATCGTTTGGACATATGGAACGAATGGATGAGGGAAGAATGGTTAAAAAAGGTATATACAAGTAGTATGATTGAGAAAAAATGTTGAGGAAGGCCAAGGAAGACTTGGCATGACCAAATTAATCAAATACTAAAAGGCGTCCATGTTCGAAGTAGGAACAATCGACAGGCTTGCGTGTCACGATGTGTGAATGTAGAAGAGTCGCAAGAGTTATGTCAGGATAGAAAAATGTGGCGATCCATCCTCTCAGCCTAACTCTCCAGTGAAACGGCGTGATGGTAAGTTAGTTCAAATCAAATCAAATTAATTCAGTTTATTAACTCAAAAGACATTACAAACAGGAAAATGTTTAAGGCATCTATTGAGTACAGGTAAAATATTATAAAAATACAACAAAGTACCAGGAACGCATTATGGATGGTTCGACATTAGGAAGATACGATACTTTCTAAAGTCAAGAGTATTTGTCTCCTGAACGTACCTTCACTAATATAAAAGACATCGATCTCCGAGGAGACCGCGTTCAGCAAACTAATTGCTCTTCCCACCGGTGACACCAGAGGCAGATTGGTTCTGGTGGCCGGTTGGTAAAACAATTAGTAGTTAGTTAGCAAGCCTAAACAATGCAATGATTGAACGATACGAACGATACATATGATGATTGTTATACGGTGTTCTTGTATCGACCCTTATGTATGGAAGCGAAGCATGGAACTGGCAAAAGAAGGATGAAAGTAGAATAAATGCAGCAGAAATGAGATCTCTTAGACGATACTCTATGTGTGGATACTCTGTGTATGATAGAGTGCCGAATGAAAATATAAGAAGTGAATGCGGTGCGAATGATGGTGTTATGAACAAAATAATGAAAGGATCATTAAGATGGTTCGGACACGTGGAAAGATTGAATGAAGAAAGAATGGTAAAAAAATTATTTGTTTACGATGTAAATGGAACTAGAAGTAGAGGACGACCGAGGAAAACGTGGCATGATCAAATCAATCAAATATTGAATGTCGGGCACGTGAGAAGTCATAAAAATCGACGCGCGTGCATGACACAGTCTATGAATGTTGAGAAAGCGAGGGAAATGTTTCAGGAAAGAAAAGTGTGACAGTTCATTCTTTCGTAGTTAGTTATTTAGTTATAATTCTGTTTTTTTTATTAATTTTTAAAACACCTGACCTCGATAAATAAATTTAAAAAAACTTTAATTCATTTTATCCTAAAAATGGTTCACTTTTCCTTGGTGATTTACTTGACATAATTCATCGTAAATAACCTCCCCTACAACCTCCTAGAAGGAATAGTTTTAATAACCAATAACTTTGTATTCCTGTATATTATAACTATCCAATAAAATCCATTAATAATTAATGGAACTCAAAGTGAGCACTCACTCTTCTGCAATGATAACGTAAACTTGAAACTCCGCCAGAGAATGATCAAATGCTATGTGTGGTCTGTTTTATTGTACGGGTGTGAAACTTGGACCCTGAAAGTTAACTCAATGAACAGACTGGAAGCATTTGAAATGTGGCTCCATCGCCGAATGCTCAGAATTCCCTGGACAGACATGGTTACCAATACCGAAGTCCTGAGGCGAGCTAGAGTTGACAGGGAATTGTTATCAACTATCAAGGTTCGAAAGATCTCATATCTGGGTCATATACTGCGTGGGGAAAAGTACCACCTTCTCCAACTGATTGGAGAGAAAAATTGAGGGACGCCGAGGGCCCGGAAGGAGACAAATGTCCTGGCTGCGAAACGTGAGGGAGTGGACCGGCATCCGAAGTGTTGAGGAGCTGTTCCGAGCGGCGCAGGGCAGGGACAGGTTCGCCGAGGTGATCGCCAACGTTGGTGGGACCCGACAGGACACTTGAAGAAGAAGAAGAAAGTGAGCACAACGAATATGCTAAAACGAATTATTCGTTGTATAGGCTGGTTTGGTTCTATAGCATTCAAGTATGAATATCTCTACTAAATCGTGCTAATTGCTCAGAAAACTTAATTAATGTAAAAAATGAAGAAGTTAAACGGTAACCCTAGATAAAAAGATGCGTGGGATTCTGCGATGGATCAATGTACATCAATTAGTCTAATTTATGCCCACCGAACGCAACAGTGCGATTAAAGCAATCAATACTGTAAATACACAAGTCTGATACAACAATACTATATCCAGAGGCGTAGCATACCTGGGGAGAACTAGCAGAGGAACTATCCATATTTTCTCGGCAGAAAAAAGCGAAAAAAGCGGCGCACACTGGATCCATTTGGCAAAAACAGGGACTTAGGGGTCGAACTCCGAATTTTGAGGGTATTCATCTTTATGTTCCGGATGGTTATCTTCGACAGAATGCAATGCATGCAGAACCAACCTGCCTCTGGTGATTCCGGTGGGGAGAGCAATCAAACTGCTGAATGTGATCGCTTCGGAGATCGACGTCTTTCACATAGGACGAGTAAAATTAAGTATGCGACATCTGCTGACAATTTTTTCTATGACTAACCACACTAATGAGTTTTTTGCCCTATAAATAGTAATTCTTTTCATTTGTAGCTTTAGTTTATTGTAACACCTGATGATGCCAGCATCGGTTGGCGAAACAGCTATCGCGACACTCTCAGTGAATAAAAATAAATTGTGATATTATAACAGTGTTTTAAATTTTAACAGTAATAATCATAGTATCACAGTGTTTCGGCCAAAACAATGGATGATTTGATTTCATTTGATTTCATCTCATTTGATCTATGTAGCACCTTATTGTTGTTCTTCTTCTTCTTCAAGTGCCCTGTCGGGTCCCCCCAACGTTGGCGATCACCTCGACGAACCTGTCCCTGTCCTGCGCCGCTCGCAACAGCTCCTCCACACTTCGGATGCCGGTCCACTCCCTCACGTTTCGCAGCCAGGACATTTGTCTCCTACCGGGCCCTCGGCGTCCCTCGATTTTCCCCTCCAATATCAGTTGGAGAAGGTGGTACTTTTCCCCACGCAGTATATGACCCAGATGTGAAATCTTTCTAACCTTGTTAGTATTCCTGTTCATTGGTTTTGTTTTGACCGGAAGTCTACACTGCCCCTTGGTGGGTGTGTTCTGATCTACTTTTCTGTTTATAATGTGTCTTTTATATATACTGTTTTTTTTTTTTAAATTCATTTCTGCTCTTTCTAAAACCTGTCCTCCATCCATCCCATCCCAATTTATTCATTCTTACTTAACATCTTCCCGCCTCCCTCATACACTATCTTCTTCCTGTTTTAAAATTTAGTTTGTTATATATTTGTCCTATTGTGTATTGTGAATTAATGTGTGTTTTATATAATTTTAATGTGTTTTTTTATACTAATTTAAGGTGTGCTTTATATAATATTTACTTCTGATTTTATTTCATAATAAAGAGATGTGAGGCCGCGCGGGAGATCTATAAAGTTAAAAGAATAGATTAAATGTGGTCTGTCACCCTTTTGATTGATGACAAGAAAAGGCTAAATTAAATGAACGTAAGTCCCGGATGGACGAGGAACAGGCCTAGATAGTGCAGCGAGACTGACGAAAGGGCGTCGCTGCGTCCTATAACAGTCTCGGGTGGTGGTGGGAACCTTGTATATAACCTTGATAGTTGATAGCAGTTCCCTGTCGACTCTAGCTCGCCTCAGGACTTCGGTATTGATAACCATGTATGTCCAGGAACTCTGAGAATTCGGCGATGAATCCACATTTTAAATGCATCCAGTCTGTTCATTGAGTTAACTTATTGTTGGTGTCCATGAAATCCGCAACATACTGCGATGGAGCCACATTTCAAGCACATTCTGATCATATTATTTGAGGGGCGCTTTTCCATTGGTGCGACACACGGCGAAATATAAAATGGATGCAATAATGAAAAGTGAAACTCAAGAAACATGAATGAATTATGGATATAAAAAATACATCCAATAATTGACGTGGCCTTGAAATAATTTTCTCCGCATGGCTGCTTCCCCAGAGCCCGCGATAACGTCATAATATTTTAGTCGGACAATATCCAAGTACGCACTTCATCTTATCCAGAAGGCGCCATATTTCACTATATAAAGGCAAGGCAGAACAGATCGATATCAGTTTGAGATCGCAATCTTCAGTGAACTCATAGGAATATTAAAATGGCGTTCTTTAAGGTGAGAACAACTTACTAACTAACTAATTAACCATCACGCCGTCTGCCAGAAAGAATGGACTGCCACAATTTTCTTATCTGACATATTTTTCTCGCTTCAACATCCATACATCGTGTCATGCACGCGCGTCGATTTTTCTGACCCATCACGTGGCCGACATTCAATATTGATTTATTTGATCATGCCACGTTTTCCTCGGTCTTCCTCTATTTCTGGTTCCATTTACATCGTTAACATATAATTTTTTACCATTCTTTCCATATGTCCAAATATTACAATTGATTATATTTTGTTGCGACAACTGTTTCGCTAACCGATGTTAGCATCGTCAGGTCTTATAATCAACTGTTGATTGTAAGACCTGACGATGCTAATATCGGTTAGCGAAACAGCTGTCGCGACAAAATATAATCAATTGTAATATTTGGACACATGGAAAGAATGAATAAAGGAAGAATGGTAAAGAATATGTATGTTCACGATGTAAATGGAACCAGAAATAGAGGAATACCGAGGAAAACGTGGAATTATAAAAAAAAAACAATTGTGATATTTATAACAAAGTTTTTTTTATTTAAACAGTTAATAATGTTGAAATATCAAAGTGTTTCCGCTAAACAATAGATTATCTAATACTTTTTTTTATAATTGACATAAATTCCCTGATTATATGTACAGCAAACTGATCGAAGTGAGTAGTACGGTGTCGGCTTCAAAATCAAATTTATAGTTTTAGATGAATTTGAAAAAAAAAAACAATATTACGAAAACAGGGGGTTTACATAATACAGAAAAATCGGCAAGGGGTCTACAGGAAAAAAAGTTTAGGAACCTATGCTGTAAACCAGAGGCTCCCAAACTTTTTTGTCCTGAAAACCCCTTGACGATTTTATCTATCTCGTGTAGATCCCCTGCTTTATAAATTGATTTTTCGAATCTATAGCTAAAAAAAAATTGGTCGCCTCTGTCTACTGACCAGAAGTCGCTGTCGAGCTAAAAAATAAAAGATCGCCAACGATTTTCCCCAAATGAGCTAAAAAAAAAATAAAAAGGTCGCCGCCGATTTCAAATTTCGGCTTCAATTTAGTTGAACCATCTCGTGGACCCCCAATTTTGGGAATCACGACTGCTGTAAACCATTGACTGGTTGACTCTCCTGTCACCCGTCAGTCTCCAGGCTGCAGCTAATGAGAGACCAGTCAGAATCCTGATTTGATCAGACCAGCGGCTCGGTGGTCGTCCATGTAGTCGTTTTTCCTCCTCTTTGCCCACGACGATATGTTTTTCAAGCTTGTCCTGATCTCTCTGGGCTATGTGCCCAAAATACTTAACACTCTCTGACAGCATATCCGCGAGAGTCTTGCCCTGATACCCAGTTCATCAATGATCGACTGGTTTGTTCTTCTTGCCGTCCAGGGTACACGCAGCATTCGCCGAATAAATATCCACTTGGGAGTTCACTTTTTTCAGCTGATTGGCGGCCGTATACAAAACTCGGTCTCTGGCCGCGCTGCTTAAGCAATAAGATTGCCCTACCCACAGGCATAACCATTGGCAGGTTGGTTTTGCAGCGCGGCGAATAAAACAATATGTGCTGTCTTTGACGAAGGTAATTATCAGGGACAAATAGACCTACATCACTCAGGACATCCGAGTTTTGTATACGGCCGCCAATCAGCTGAAAGAAATGAACTCCCAAGTGGATATTCCTCCTTCTCTCCAATGATTGGTAGCTTAGCATACCTAGAAAAAATTCAGTCGGAAAGAGCCACGGATAATAACCGCACTCCCTGAGGTAAAGAGAGCGCAGAAATCTTTTCTGCACTCGCTCCACCATCTAAATTAAAATGATATAAATTAAAATGGTGACTAAATAATTGAACTTTGCTCCAGCCGACTTCTTACCAGGGAATTATACAACACCCAAAGTACCCGAGTGTTCGAAAATATCTTGGCATTCCTAAAAACAATGAAAACTTCAATACGAACAGCTCATTGTTATGAAGAAGCAATCGGATTCAGGCTTGAACCCAAGTCCCCTGGATTAGGAGCCAAACTTTCTACCCCCTAAACTATCGCCAGGTTTTAATAAGGAATTTTACATCAATGTTCAAGAAATAAAAATCGACCATTTTTGATTTCAGATTTCTGCGTTCCTTGCCATGCTGGCAGTATGCTCTGCCCACCAAGCTGTGTCTCACAGCAATATCGTCCGAGGTGGTGGCTACCTGGAGCCTGGACTTGGATACTATTCCAACTACGGACCAGCTGCATACGGCCCTGTAGCATATAACCCGATAGCTTATAGTCCGCTTGCATACAAATCTTTAGGTTACAACACAGTGCCTTACAAAACTGTGGATTACAGTCCTTTAGGCTACAATGAAGGTTACGGTCTTGATTATGGCTATGGGAAACACCATGGCGAAGAATATGTGAGTAAAATCTTGTTACTAAATCTTTATTACAATCATAATCATCATCATCAGCCATTAGTCCTCCAGTGTTGGACATAGGTCTCTTCTTCTTCTTCTTCCTCAACCTATTCCTGTCCACTCCTAGACAAAGGCCTCCTCCATTCGCTTCCATATCACTCATGCAGGTTATTCCGACGTGTCTGTTCAGATCATCCTTCCACCGTAGTTGCGGTCGCCCTGCACTTCTCTTTGCCGTCCACGGTCTCCAAGTCAGCAGTCTTCATGCCCACTTTTGATCTGATCTTCTGGCTGCGTGACCTGCCCATTGCCATTTTAGAGTCGCCGAGTCGCCGAAACAAAGTGCCGAGAAACTACGAGTGACCCAAAGAGCCATGTTAGGAATAAGCCTAAGAGACAGGGTTAGAAACGATACGGTGAGAGAAAAAACAAAGGTCACTGACATCATCCACCGGGTGGCGACTCATGGGCCTCATTTCTTGACCTTAACAAATCTCTATCCCTCGCTACTCTGTGCCATTGACCTCCTGTCACTCTTTTGATGTCATCAAGACAAGAGTTTTCAGGGATTCTCATGTGCTCAGAGTCCTATACAACGCATTGGTTCGGAGCGGACTCTAAAGTGGTTCTGTGATATGGAGTCCTCACGAGGCGAGATATTCCGTTATGCTGGAGAGGGTTCAGAAAAAAATTCTGAGCTATTTCTACATGAGGGAGTATGGTAGCTATCCGTTGCTCTATCCCACGGCATTTCTTTTGGGAATGCTTTGGGCCTCTATCTGCAGCTTCGAAGAAATGGACATCTCATAACCCATTTATTTAAATTACTCAGGGGATATTTCGAGAACTCGGCCGTGTTGGAGGGCTTTTTGTCCCTGATAGATATCTCCGACAGCGACAGCATGGATTGTTTTACCTACCGGCTGCCAGAACCAACCTGCCTCTGGTGACACCGGTGGGAAGAGCAATTAATCTGCTGAACGCGGTCTCCTCGGAGATCGGCGTCTTTCATATTATTGAAAGTACGTTCAGAAGGCAAATACTCTTGATTTTGGAGAGTATCTTGTCTTCCTCATGTCAAACCATTTCTCATGCGTTTCTATATCTTCTTCTTCTTCTGCTTTTTGTTCTCTCACACCTCCGTGGTGCATAGGACTTCAAGGAACCTTCTCTACCCGACTCTATTGCATGCCTGATGCCTAACGTCATACCAAGTGATTCCTGCTGCTTTAACCTCGTCCTGCAGGGCTCTTCTTCAGGTGGCTCTAGGTCTGCCTCGCTTCCTATTTCCCCCATAGGGTCCAGTCTAGTGCGCCCTGATCGATGCAGGCTGGGTTCCGTCTCAGGATGTTACCGATCCACTGCCATTTGCGTCTAGCGACTTGTTCTCTGATTGCCTTTTCGCCTGTCATGGTCCAGAGAACGGCACTTCACACTGTTTGTGGGCAATAGATCTTGAATATTTCAATACTGTAACCGAATTGATTTGATGAATTATGTTATGTTTTCAAGGCATACCCGAAGTACGCATTCGACTATGGAGTCAACGACCCTCACACCGGTGATATCAAGTCGCAGAGCGAAGTGAGAGACGGAGACGTTGTTAAAGGTAATATTTAATTATTTAAATTGTTCAACAAATAAGACATTACAAACGAACAACACTTAGGATACTCATGTGAACAAAAATTAGTTAAACTAAAATTATAAGGATTAATTGTATCTCAATAGAGACGAAGATGTAAATTGTTTTCTGGGAACAGAATATGATGGTCGAGGCGCTTACAGGACATATTACCTGTCATTGATTGGATTAAGCGATCGCTTTATGTTAACAACATTCCCCATTCCGCCCTTCTTACGACCACCATGTCTGATAATTTTTTGGAAGATGTATACGAGTATATGCTACAATGTTGAGGAACACTTAACATTTTTTAGTTTAATCTACACTAGCGCCACCCATTAAGATTAGGTGTAAGCATTAAGCAGAACATCTTTATTAATGCAATGTGAAAGTCTTTGAAATTATCATACAGTGCTAGATTACGCCTGGAGATGTCTCTCCAATTTTTATGCTTTTTAAATTGGACAAGTTTTTATACAACATTTTGAATGTATACAAATACTTGTAGAGAAATACTGGATTTTACCCATTGCGGGTAAATTATTTCTATAAGAATTAATTGTATTTCAATAGAGACGAAGATGTAAATTGTTTTCTGGGAACAGAATATGGTGGTCGAGGCGCTTACTAACTAAATTTAGACTTGGTGCTAGTTTTGAATTAAAAAAAGGATTGTGTCACATTCGAAAAATGTCTGTGAAAAGTAAATTACCTTTTTTTCCAATTTTATACATAGTCGTTGCGGATAGTGCGGACGAATTACAAGTCTTGGTGTCGAGAATGTATGAGGTATACGAGTACAAGTCAAATGATTTAATGATGAATGTCGGAAAGTCAAAGGTGATGGTTTTCGAAAGGGAAGAGCAAATAACAGTTTGTAATATAAGTGTGAACGAAGAGAATTTGGAACAGGTGAGGGAATTTGTGTATTTTGGTAGCATGTTCACAGCAGATGCCCGAACGGATAGTGACGTCGAAAGAAGGGTTGGTGCGGGTAACAAAGTGAATGGAGCTTTAAAAATAGTTATTGGAAACAAGAATTTATCAATGAAAGCGAAAACGGCCGTTCACAATGGAGTTCTGGTCCCAACCCTAATATATGGAAGCGAAGCATGGAACTGGCAGAAGAAGGGTGAGAGTAGAATAAATGCGGTAGAGATGAGGTCCCTAAGACGTATGTGTGGTAGAACGATATACGACAGAATCTCAAATGCTAATATAAGAAAGGAATGTAGAGCGGAAGAAGGTATTATAAACAAAATTATGAAAGGATCGCTGCAATGGTTCGGACATATGGAACGCATGGATGGAGAAAGAATGGTTAAGAAAGTATACGTTAATGATGTAAATGGGGTACGAAGTCGAGGCAGACCGAGGAAAACATGGCATGACCAAATTAATCAAATTTTAAAGATTGGTCATGGTAGAAGTCGCAGGAATCGACGTGCGTGTATGACTCGTTGTATGAATGTGGAGGAATCTAGAGAGGTTTGCCAGGGTAGAGTAGTGTGGCGGTCCATTCTCTCTGCCTACCCCTGCGGGGAAACGTCGTGATGGTTTGTTGTTGTTGTTGTTGAAAATCTGCAAGTCTTAGTATCAAAAATGTATGAAGCATGCAATAAGAGTGACCTTGTAATGATGTATCCAAGTCTAAAGTGATAGTTTTTGAGAAATAACTATTTCAAATTGGGCATAAGTACGAATGGTGAGAAACTGGAGCAAGTTACCGAATTTATTCACTTGGGAAGCATGTTTACATGAGATAAAAAAATGAGGAAAGACATTGAAAGAAGAGTTGGTGTTAGGAACAAAATAAATGGCACTCATATATCCAGGTCATAATTGCAAATAGAAATATATCTACTGAAGCGAGAATGGAAAGAATGAATGAAGAAAGAATGGTAAAAAAATATATGTTAACGATGTAAATGGAACTAGAAATAGAGAGAAACATGGCACGATCAAATACATCAAATATTGAATGTCGGCCACGTGGGGAGCCGGAAAAATAGACTTGTGTGCATGACACGATGTATGAATGTTGAGAAAGCGAGAGAAATATGTCAGGAAAGAAAAATATTGCAGTCCATTCGTTAGTTAGTAAGATAAAATAATGAAATAAAATAATGTTTTTTATAACTACTTCCACATTTGTCTTTATTTCGACAGCGAGCGGTTTCGCCAGGCTCACTGGCATCTTCAGACTGGTGCTAGCACCATATTTCGACAGCGAGCCTGGAGAAACCGGTCGCTGTCGAAATAAAGACAAATGTGGAAGTAGTTATAAAAAACATCGTTTTATTTAATTATTATTTAAAATAAACTTTCATCGAGAGATTTTAATTAAATCATTTGGTTAGGTTAGGTTAGACCAGCGGTCGGGGAACTTTTTTTAACCATTACTCCAAAATATTTTTGCGTAAGTCGATATTACCCTCTCGCCCCATTTTGAAAAGAAGACAATCAATGTATATTTTAAATAAATATTATTTTTTTAATTAATTTACACGGAAAATAAAAAAAAGATAACATGAAAATAGTAAGTTTGTACGAGTAATAGACAAACAAAATAAAATTCTCTAATTGGATCAAGCAAAAGTTCAGGTTTTCAGGTTTCCTTTTCAGTTTTTGGAGAAATGATGTTGCTTCATGTTTGATACAATTACTTCAAAATTGGGACGCACACACCTCAATTGTTTTAGTTTGTAAAAATACTAACACGTTTATGAAATAGCAAACTAGAAAAAAATCTTTATTACTCCAATAAAAATCATTTTTGACCCATTTGTGGTAATTTATTATTAATCAAACTGATTCGGGGCTCTATTGAGAACCCCTATGTTCTGGAGCAAATAGGTCTTTTTGTTCCTGATAACTACCTGCGACAGCGCCGACATCAATTGTTCTTTACTCCGTCACGCAGAACCAACCTGCCTTTGGTGATGCCAGTAGGAAGAGCAATTCGGACGCTGAATCTAATCATCAGTGTCAGTGAGGCAGTATTAAAAAAAAAATATTGCAAATTCTGGAAAGAGTACTGCCTCACTGACGTCGATATATTTGGATTCCTTCTGATATGTATGATTTTTTGGTCTCATGTTGTTTTGTTTTTTTATCTTTATAATACCGTTTTGTGTCCAAATGAGTCGCCTAAATGTTTTATCGTTTGTTATGTCTCATTTGTAAATGTATAAATAAATAAATAAATAAATAAATAAATAAATAATACATTTACCCCGGTTCCCCGACCGCTGGGTTAGACTATCTTAGTTTACTGAAGCAAAGATTTGAAGTTGTAGTGTTTTTAATATTATTTTTAAATTGTTTCCTTTCCAGGACAATACTCTCTGGTGGAACCCGATGGTTCGGTTCGCGTGGTGGACTACGCAGCTGATGATGTCCACGGTTTCAACGCGCAAGTAAAGAAGATCGGTCCATCCGTGCACCCGTCTCCTCACTACTACAGCAAGTATTATTGAGGAGTCTGAAATCTTGTTCATCTCAACGCAATGGTCTCTGTACCTCTATTATACGACACCCCAAAGATGATACTAGTGCTACTTCTCAGCGCTACATTCCGATGAGGGACTTGGCCTCTTCCACAACACTCCAGCACTGAATTCTGTCCCTGGCCACATCTCTCCATTCCCCAGCTATTTCCATTTTATCCCAGTCTTCTTCCACGCAGTCTGTCACCCTATTCCTCAAAGATGATAGTAAAATAAAATAAAATGTATAATTTATATGAAAATGTGTTGTTTTATTTAATCTTAATACATATGGGCAATTGAGACGAGAGGAAGTGACGCTTGGAGCTGACAAAAGAAGGATTAAAGCAGGATAAACGCCGTAGAAATGAGATCACTAAGAAGAATGTGCGGGAAAACGTTGTATGATAGAATACCGAACGATGAAATAAGAAAGAAATGTAAGGCAGATGACTGCATCATGGATAAAATTAAAAAAGGATCCCTGAGATGGTTTGGACATATGGAACGAATGGATGAGAGTAGAATGGTTAAAAAGTTGTACACAAGCAGCGCGAGTGGGAAAAGAAGCCGAGGACGACCGAGGAAAACATGGCATGACCAAATTAATCAATTACTAAAAGGCGGCGACATTCGAAGTCGGAATAATCGACGTGCGTGCATGGTACGATGTATGAATGTAGAGGATCCCGAGAGGTATGCCAGGATAGAGCATTGTGGGGATCCATCCTCTCTGCCTACCCCTCCGGGGAAATGGCGTGATGGTTTGTTAGTTAGTTAGTTAGAGACGAGAGCTGACACCATCAGAACAAAAAGTCTCCTAAGAACCACAGAAATGAAGACTCTCCGATCCGTTGCGGGAACCGTTAACGTATACTATCTTAATTATATTTCCTTCATACGTACGATCCACATGTCTAAAGTGATACTTTAATGATTTTGTTCAAAATGCTTTCTTCCGATCTATATTCCTTTCTTATATCAGCATGTGAAATTCTATCGTACATCGTTTTATCACACATACTTCTTAGGGATAATATAATATGGTTATATAAAAAATATACAATACAATAATTTAATAAATATACAAAAGCCTGGTTTGAAATAAATAAAGATGTCAAACAGGGGTGTGTAATGTCCCCATGGTTGTTTAATCTATATATGAAAGAGCTGAAAGGGTTGGAAGCAGGTGCAAAAATGAACGGTGTGTCAGTAAGCTGTTTGTTGTATGCGGACGACGCTGTGCTACTTGCAGACAACGAGCATGAACTACAAGCCCTGGTGTCTAGTAGGTATGTATAAGGTATGCATGCGATGCGATTTGATGATGAATGTGAATAAGTCCAAGGTAATGATTTTAGAAAAAGAAGGAAGCATGACAGCCTGCAAAATCAGTGTAAACGGTGAAAATCTGGAACAAATGGATGAATTTGTTTATTTAGTAAGTATGTTTACATATGATGGGACAGTGGAGAAGGATATTGAAAGAAGGGTTGGGGCAGGCAACAGAGTAAATGGTGCACTTAAAGTTGTCATCGCAAACAAAAGCCTATCCAAAAAAGCTTGGATGGCAGTGCATAATGGTGTTCTTGTGTCGACCTATATGTATGGAAGTGAAGCATGGAACTGGCAAAAGAAGGATGAAAGTATAATAAATGCAGTAGAAATGAGATGTCTAAGACGAATGTGTGATAAATCTGTATATGATAGAGTGTCAAATGCGAGTATAAGAAGTGAATGCCGTGCGAATGAAAGTGTTATGAACAAAATAATGAAAGGGTTGTTAAGATGGTTTGGACAGATGGAAATGAGTGAAGACAGAATGGTGAAGAAGGTATATGTAAAAGACGTGAACGGAGCTAGAAATAGAGGAAGACCGAGGAAAACGTGGCACGACCAAATCAATCAAATATTAAATGTCGCTCACGTGAGGAGTCGGAAAAATCGACGTGCGTGCATGAAAAGATGTATGAATGTAGAGGAAGCGAGAGAAGTATGCCAGGACAGAACATTGTGGCATTCCATTATTTCTGCCTACCCCTCCGGGGAGACGGCGTGATGGTTAGTTAGTTACAATAATTTAAAAAATGCTAACCTATTATATGACGCGTCGTGTGATGTTTGCATCAGCATATATTCGAGTTAATGGAGCAGAATAAAGTAATTGAAGTGTTTTAACACATTGTTAACAAATTGACTTGCGTATACGAGTATAGTTGATTCACAAACCGAAGAGCTATAACTTATGTGTTAGTATGGTACTCTTTCTTGAAATCTGATTGGTTGCCGGGTCAAATGCGTCAAACATACTAGGTGATTCGAAATATACTCGTTTTGCAGGAGTGTTTTTAAAACATTATTTTTATTATTGATTAATCGCAAATTCACCATGTCGAAATTATTAAAAGGAAAGCCACTTTCGGGTCAGTTTAAATACATAATAACCTAATATAATATATTATAGAAAGAACATTTATAATAACTAGTAATAATATCCTAGAGATAAACTTCTGCGAGGATCAATTATTGTAATTGGAACCAATAAATGAAAAAAAGTTTCAATATTAATATTAGTCTCACCATTAGTTGCTTTTCCAATGAAAAATCAATAAACAAATTATATTTTTAATTAAGTTAATTGTTATAATCATTACAATTAAGCCGATAGCATTTTGGTTAATTAAATAATAATAAAAATAGCATGTTGATTTATTTCAATGTTTGAATTGATTGAAACATTTTTTGGTTTTCGAATCATAAGAAAGTATAATAAAAATGGCGTCTAGATTTTTTGTTAACGCACTGTCACTCATACTATTGCAAACGATCTCCCTGTAGTGAACGGACTCTATTAGTAAAGGTTTTTCATTCTTTGTATCCCGGAGCCGTGTAAACACGTGATTGTATAACCAAGCGTTGTATCCTGGTCCCGTGTTTTCGCGTGGTTAACACACGTCTAAAAATGTGCTTTTTTTTTTACTTCTAGTGACTTCTATTATAACTTTTTCGTAGTAAGGAACATAAAGATGATAGAGTTGTCAAATAATCCTCTAATGAATCTGAATAAATAGGTAAGTGTGAACCAGTGGCGTGCCTAGGGTCAACCAATAAGGCAAGCCCGTCCGACTTTTTTTGTGTTATAATATTAGTAGAGGGTCATGATTATGTATTTTTCCGGATTAAAAGAGTTTTTTCTTTCTAAATTATAATAATTTCGTGAATTCATTGATTTTTAATCCAATTTTAGGCGCATTTATACAAAAAAATATTTTCTGCGTCATAAAGCTCATGTTCTTGTATAATATAATAATGTATTTACAAATACGAGAAGAAATATAATTAATAAGATATAAGCCGTAAATAGACAATAATAATAAATTTGTTAACACCGAAACATGAATTATAAATAAAAGTTCGTCAATAAATTACATAATCTTTATTTTCATAACATTTCTGCACATAACGTAAATGACAGATGACATTCTGACAATAGAAATGAAGTTCGTTACACATCGAATAGTAACATACTTCAGAGTGATAAATCCCGGCTTCAAATCCATACAAAAAATTGTAGATATCTTCTGGTATATATCTTCTTCTCTGGTTTCAATCCTGGGATTGGTTTGCAGCAATTTCCTCCATTATTCTCTTCCATTTTTCCCTGTCTTGTGCGGCTCTTTTGAGATCTGCATATGATGAGCAGCGTACGTCCACCAACAGGTCCTCCAGGTACTCTCGGCGTGGGCGTCCCCTAGAGTTTGTCCCCTCGATCATACTCTCCATTATGGCATGCAAGAGACCTTCTTGACGTATTACATGGCCGATCCATCTTGCACGCCTTTCGGACAAGGTTCTGAGCAGGTGCCTTCCTCCTTCGATTCCTTGAAGAACTTCCTCATTCGTGATGTGGTCTCTCCAGGAAATTCCAAAGAGTCTTCTATAGGACCACATCTCAAAAGCCTCTAGTCTCCGCTTATCCCTTTCGGATAGGCACCATGTCTCGCAGCCGTACATCAAGACACTCCATACATAGGTCTTGATGAGGAGTATTCTCAGTTTTAGGTCTATATTATTTGATTCTATTATACACCTAGCTATATGATTACAAGCCAAAAATACGTAAGTGCGACAAAGACCCTTTTACGTTTTGTAAGCCCAATATGAAGCCTATCGAAAACACGAAACAAAACATGTGGACGTAGGCGACTTCGCGGGCATCTCACTTACGGTACGTTTGAGTGAAATAAAATACGGCGCGTATGAGTGGAACAAAACATACACTTAGGTCATTTCTGCGCATGTCAGTGTCAGAATTAAATCACTTTAACTCGCGCGAAAATTCAAAATATTATTTTATTCGTAGACGGCTCAAACACGCAAAAAAAATCGTTTTATTATAGATTTTTTAAGGCAAACCCGGCTTTTCGGCTTGTATGGAAGTACCGCCACTGGTGTGAACCCACCGTCCTTATCAACATCAACCCCACATGGACGAGGGACGGGCCTAGGAAGTGCAAGATGAAAATGTCAAAAGGGCGCCGCTGCGTCCTATAACGGATTCAGGTGTATAGTGGGCCTCTTATATTTAATTTTAATTTATTTCGGGTAACAGACATCGATTTCCATTCATAAATAAATACTTTTAAATTTAGATTTTTATGGTAGGTATGGATCATTAAGATGGGTTGGATACGTGGAATGGGTGAATGAAGAAAGAATGGTAAAGTAAGTATATACTTACATATGTAAACGACGTAAACGGAACTAGAGATAGAGGAAGACCGAGAAAAACGTGGCAACGATAAACAAAAGTCAATAAATAAATAAAAATCGAAGTGCGTGCATGACACAATGTATGAATGTTGACGAAGCGAGAGAAGTATGTCAGGAAAGAACAGTGTAAGGATCTAATCTTTCTGCAAGGTATGGACAAGCGTACAAAAGATAGCTTATAGACGCTTCGCTCATTTTGGCACCTACATCCAACCCTCTTAGCTCTTTCATTAACTTGTCCATATATAGAATAAATAACCACGAGGACATTACGCAACGCTGTTTGACACCTTTATTGATATCAAATCATGATAAACCAATTGAAACCATAGATACCATAAAACCTAAGAGAAATTACCCATTTATTAGATACCTACTTCATTTCCTCTCGATATTGCAATATATGGGAAATATGGTACCTACGCAGATTGTAGAAAAAAACATTGAAATACTTAGCACGAAAAGGCGACGATTTGCATATATACAAAGGGTCACTATGGGGTACTAACGCATATTTTCATTTTTAGATAATCTCATAATGGCGAATTATTCATGAATTAATTCATAAATAGAGTTTATATCGTTCTCCCGAGAACGAGGCGCGAGAGTTATGTCAGGATAGAAAAATGTGGCGATCCATCCTCTCTCTGTACCCCTCCAGAGAAACGGGGTGATGGTTAGTTGGTTAGTTTATGTATCGTTCTCCCGATGATGAAGGTGTGCACAGGTTCCCAAAGTGAGCCCTGGAGGGAGCTGAGGGGGTAATTCTGATCTGGGAGCAAAAAGGGGGGCCATGAGGTGCTAAAATGTATTATTTCAAAAATAGAATGCTGCCGAATTCTACTGTCCGGAAGTCGCCGATGAGCTAAAAAAGGTCATCAAAGACAAACTGTTATAGGACGCAGCGGCGCCTTTTCTTCATTAATCATTAACACATTTTTTACAATTTTTCTTCATTATTTATTCCATGTGTCCAAACCATCTTAAAGATCCTTTCATTATTTTGTTCATAAAACCATCATTCGCACCGCATTCACTTCTTATATTTTTATTCGACACTAACATATACAGAGTATCCGCACATTCGTCTAAGAGATCTTATTTCTACTGCATTCATTCTAATTTCATCCTTCTTTGCCAGTTCCGTGCTTCGCTTTCATACATAAGGGTCGTTACAAGAACACCATTGTGCACTGCCATTTTAGCTTTTTTGAATAGGTTTTTGTTTGCGATGACAACTTTAAGTGCACCATTCACTTTGTTGCCCGCCCCAACCCTTCTTTCAATATCCCTCTCCACTCGCCCATATTTTGTTAACATACTACCCAAATACACGAACTCATCTGCTTGCTCCAAATATTCACCATTCACGCTAATGTTGCAGACTGTCATGATTTCTTATTTGTATCATTATTTTGTTCAATTTGTTTTTTGAATAACAAATACTTGTAGACAAATACTGGATTTTACCCATTGCGGGTTAATCATTTTTAAGGATTAATTGTATCTCAATAGAGACGAAGATGAAATTTTATTGGAAACAGAATATGGTAGTCGAGGCGTTTACAGGACTTACGTTTACAAATAATCTTAATAGATGGCGCTAGTGTAGATTGACCTAAAAAATGTGAAGCTATTTAACATAGTAGCATATATACAAGTTCCAAAAATTTGGCAGACGTGGTGGTCGTAAGAAGGGCGGAATGGGGAATGTTGTTAACATAAAGTGATCGCTTAACCCAACCAATGACAGGTCATAAGTCTTTGTAAACGCCTCGACTACCATATTCTGTTTCCAAAACAATTTACATCTTCGTCTCTATTGAGCTACAATTAATTATTTTGATCATTACACATTCATTAATTTATTATATTTTCATGCGACACTATATCATTTACAGATTTTCCACACATTCGTCTAAGAAATCTCATGTCTAATGCTTTTATTATGCTTTCACCCTTATTTGCCAGTTCCATGTTACACTTTTCAAGGGTCGATACAAGAACACCATTGTGCACTGCGATTGAAGTAAAATGTACTAGAATAAATTCCCCTATTAATTTAGAGAGTTTGGTCAATCATCGATATCAAGGATAGTGACGTCACGCGGGCCTAAATAATTCATTCTGGATTATTTGGTTTACTGTAACGCCTAATGGCGCAACTCCCGGCCGGAGTGAAGTCGCCCCTAGCACGCGATCCAACCGACTATAAAAACTTAACACCAACCTCACAGAGCATCAGTAACACATCGTTACCTGTCTGTAATCACCAACCATCCAAGAAAATGGCTTTCATCAAGGTAAGATTGATTTCATTAGTTATTATTCTATTGCTTCAAGATCCGTGTTTACATAGTTTATTTATTTATTTTTAGACACTTTATTGTGATTATTACAATTGAAGCTGATATAATTAATATTTATTAAAAAAAACACATTTTTCTTCACAATTTAATTTAAAATATTATAGAAAAATCCTTTTACCTTGCAAACAATCCCCCTGAAATGAACCCATGTTCCAATTGTTACAACACACTAGTCTCAATGTATCTATTTTAAATAGTCCATTGTTTTGGCCGAAACACTATGATACTTTAACATTATAAACTGTTAAATTAAAAAAAAACTTTGAAAATTTGACATTTGATATATTATTGTAACACCTGATGATGTCAACGTACGATTACGAAACAGCTGTCGCGTAAAATAAAATACAATTGTGATACATACACAAAGTTTTTTAATTTAACAGTTTATATATTTTTAATTTAATTTCATTTTAAATGGAATATGTACTGCCCAGTTTATTAACTGGCAGAAATCGAATCAATCGTAAAATAGCGATGACTTGTGTATATCAATAAGTAGATGGGAATGTAGAGTGTAGCGTACAACAAGAATATGCATGAAATTAAAATATTCTAAACAAATATTATTAGGATTAAATGTATCTCAATAGAGATACATTTAATCCTAATAATATCCCGCGAAGATGTAAATTGTTTTCTGGGAACAGAATATGGTGGTCGAGGCGCTTACAGGACTTATGACCTGGCATTGGTTGGGTTAAGCGATCGCTTTATGTTAACAACATTCCCCATTCCTCCCTTCTTGCGACCACCACGTCTGACAATTTTTTTTGGAAGATGTATATACGAGTATGCTACAATGTCGAGAAACACTTAACATTTTTTAGTTCAATCTACACTAGCGCCATCTATTAAGATTAGGTGTAAGTAAATATTATTAGATTTTTCGGTTTGAAATAGGAGAGTTTGAGCTGACGCTGTCGATAATACCCTTCCAAGATCCTACTCTTTGGAGAGTATCCTTCATTTTGTCTTGGGTAATGTCCATCTTGGGATGGAGTTCTTGAAGAATCTATTTATATTGAGATGAGTTGTGTTTTAGGTGGCAGTGTGCCTTTCGGCTCTTGTGGCTCTCTGCAGCAGCCATGCAGCAATCTCTCATCAGAACATCGTACGAGGACACAGCGTACTTGGGATTGGAAGCCACGGCGGGATTGGAGGATATGGAGGGCTAGGAGGATACGGGGGGCTGGGAGGATACGGCGGATACGGAGGTTATGGAGGTTATGGAGGATACGGAGGTTATGGAGGATACGGAGGATATGGAGTTCTTGGAGGCATCGGACACCATGGACATGGAATTCACGATCATTATGTAAGCCAATTTAAATATTTAATATGATCATCAAAGCATACGACAGAATATAAGAAAGGAATGTAGAGCGGAATAAGGTATTATGAACAAAATTATGAAAGGATCGCTGCGACTGCGCTGGACATATGGAGTGCATGGATGTAAAATGATAATAATAAAATAATAATATGAATGATAAGGTCTGTTTTCTAGAAGTTTTATTATATTTTATGTGAATGACATGTTTCGCCTCTCTAAGGCATTATCAAATGTGTACATACTTCCTTAATATAAAAATTCATCTACTTGTTTCTAAATTTCACAATGTCAATATATATTTATCGTAAATGTTTAAATAATATAATAATAAATTGGATAATTTATAAAGCGCCATTTTTATGAATTGCTCATCTCAAACTAACTAACTAACTAACTAACCATCGCGCCATTTCCCCGGAGGGGTAGGCAGAGAGGATGGATCGCCACACTGGCCTGTCCTGGCACACCTCTCGGGCTTCCTCCACATTCATACATCGCACCATGCACGCACGTCGATTATTCCGACTTCGAATGTGGCCGCCTTTTAGTAATTGGTTAATTTGGTCATGCCATGTTTTCCTCGGTCGTCCTCGGCTTCTTTTCCCACTCACACTGCTTGTGTACAACTTTTTAACCATTCTACTCTCATCCATTCGTTCCATATGTCCGAACCATCTCAGGGATCCTTTTTTAATTTTATTCATGATGCAGTCATCTGTCTTACATTTCTTTCTTATTTCATCGTTCGGTATTCTATCATACGTTTTCCCGCACATACTTCTTAGTGATCTCATTTCTACGGCGTTTATCCTGCTTTCATCCTTCTTTTGCCAGCTCCAAGCTTCACTTCCATACATGAGGGTTGGCACAAGAACTCCATTGTGTACTGCCATCTTTGCTTCTGTGGATATATTTCTATTTTCAGTAATGACTTTGAGTGCGCCATTTATTTTATTCCCAGCACCAACCCTCCTTTCGATGTCTTTCTCCATTTTTCCGTCCCTTGTAAACATGCTTCCCAGATACATAAATTCAGTAACTTGCTCCAATTTCTCGCCCATCGCACTTATATCACAAATCGTCATACATTCTTCTTTCTCGAAAACCATCACTTTAGATTTAGACACATTCATCACCAAGTCACTCTTTTTGCATGCCTCATACATCCTTGCCACTAATACTTGCAAATTGTCTTTACTGTCAGCGATTAACACAGCATCGTCTGCATATAACAAACAATTCATCTTAGCACCAGCGTCTATGCCTTCAAGTTCTTTCATACACTTGTCCAAGTATAGATTGAACAACCACGGGGACATCACACAACCCTGTTTGACACCTTTGGTGATGTCAAACCACGATGTGACAGCCCCATTAACCCTGACACAAGCGGTGCTTCCCTCATAGAGGGATGCGACCGCGCGTATCAGTTTTGTGCCCACTCCATACTCATCTCAAGGGCGCTGTAAAGTAAGTAAGTTATCTTAATTCTTATAATATTGTTCGCAGGCCTACCCGATTTATGCCTACGACTATGGAGTGAAGGACCATCATACTGGCGATGTCAAGACACAGTCTGAATTCAGAGATGGCGGTGTTGTCAAGGGTGAGATATCATCTTCTTTAACTTAATCTTCTTTTCGGGTCTCAATCTAATGATTGATCTGCAGCAAGGCGACGCATCTCCTCTTCCACTCCGCTCGGTCCTCAGCAACTCTCTTCAACTCCGCATAAGAGGTGCAGCCCATATCTCGGCAAATCTAGTCTAGGTACTCCTGGCGAGGTCTTCCTCTGCCAATCGATCCCTCGACCATTCCCTCCAATACATCATGCAGGAAACATTCGTGTAGCAACACATGACCAATCCATCTCGCGCGCCTCTCCACTATGGTGTTCAAAAACCAAACTAACTAAGCATCACGCCGTCTCCCCGAAGGGGTAGGCAGAAAGAATGGACTGCCACACTTTTCTTTCCTGACATATTTCTCTCGCTTCCTCAACATTCAGACATCGTGTCATGCACGCGCGTCGATTTCTCTGACTCCTCACATGGCCGACATTCAATATTTGATTTATTTGATCGTGCCACGTTTTCCTCGGTCTTCCTCTATTTCTTGTTCCATTTACATCATTAACATATAATTTTTTTACCATTCTTTCTTCATTCATTCTTTCAATATGTCCAAACCATCTTAATGATCCTTTCATTATTTTGTTCATGACACCATCATTCGCACCGCATTCACTTCTTATATTTTCATTCGGCACTCTATCATACACAGAGTATCCACACAATCTTCTAAGAGATCTCATTTCAACTGCATTTATTCTACTTTCATCCTTCTTTTGCCAGTTCCATGCTTCGCTTCCATACATAAGGGTCGGTAGAAGAACACCATTGTGCACTGCCATTCTAGCTTTTTTTGATAGGTTTTTGTTTGCGATGACAACTTTAAGTGCACCATTCACTTTGTTGTGTTCAACATGTGCCTATTCTCTTCAACTCTGCTGAGAACCTCCTCATTTGTAATGTGGTTCCTCCATGAAACATGAGCAATTCGTCGGTAGGTCCACATCTCAAATGCCTCCAGATTAATGTGTACTGTTATTTCTTGGAGTCTGTTCCTGGGATATATAATTCCAATTGTCTCGCCATCTTTTGGGTGGTCATGCTAAAGGTCGGCAGCCCGATGATAAATAATTTATTTATTACTTTAACTCCTCCTGTCCTCTGCTGCGACCCTCCAATTGACACAAGCAGTAATTTCGATGCATCTTCATTCTTCCATCGTAGTCTTGATCGTCCAATCGGTATCCTGGGATCTAGGTGCCTATTAAGCATCCTTGTTGAGGTTCACGATGACGGTGTCCTCTGTACGTGACTGGCTCACCTTAGTCTGTTCAGTTTCACGTGTGTAGAGAGAGACTGTTTCTTTGTGAATATTGTACAGCTCTTCATTATGCCGTGCCTATTCTCTATATTTTACCATCGATTACAGGTCCCAGGGTTCTACGTAACACCCTTCTCTCAAAAGTAATCAGTAGCTTTGCGGATTTCACTGAGTCCATGCTCTTTGTAGCACACTTACATTGCAAACCATATCGGTCCCTGGAATGCGTAGCAATTTACGATGCAACCACATTTCGATTGCCTCTAAACTGTTCATTTTGCTGATTTTGAGGAAACATTATTCAGCATAGTGAGATGGGGAAGAGATAAAGATATAGTGAGATGGGGAAGTAGCAGAAGGCGCTTTGGCAGAGAAGGCAAGAGACCACGTGGACCGCATGGAGAATACAAGAATTGCAAACATTTTTAAAGATGAAAACCCAAGCAGCAAGAGATTACCAGGAGGGCCGCCGAAGAGCTGGAGAGATGGCTGGACATCATCATTCCAGGACAGTCCACCGTCACAAACAAGTCATTCGACCTAAACTAAGAGGAAGAAGAAAAATATTATTCAACTTCCTTCAAGAGCATATACTATAAGAGTATACACTATAATGCGTTGCATGGAATGACACCAACTTATATGGTATATCTGAACTCTGTATCATCGAGAACCTGAATGTCAGACTACATTGCGATTAGCTAAGTCTTCTGCGATTGGCATATTGGCTGTGCCCAAAACTTTGGCGACCGAGCGCGGTAGCCGGCCCTTCAGCCTGGAACAATCTTCCAGCAGACCTTTAGTGCATTGAGAATCAGTCAGAGTTTAGATCGAGACTCAAAACGCACATTTTCAAATTATCCTTTCCTGATGTATGTTGATCGACTGCGTCAGGTGCAGCCCTCATATTAAATATGTTAATTTTTTTTAACTAGTTCATAAAACGCAGCATTTTCTACAGCGCCCTTGAGATGATTAAATGGCGTTCTAGAAATCATCAAATTAATTATTAATTTACAAAATCAAATAATAATATCATTTTTTCTCTAGGCCAGTACTCCCTGGTTGAGCCAGACGGTTCCGTTCGCATTGTCGACTACAAGGCTGATGATATCCACGGCTTCCAGGCTGATGTCAAGAAAATTGGACCCACCGTCCACCATCAGCCACTCCACCATCACCACTATTGAAGACTGAAGTATATACGACCAGCAAAACCCAGAAATACTTAGACCAAATACCCGATCTCACGTGATATGGAGAGCAATGATAAAAAAAAAACACATTTTGTAAAACTATTAGCACAAATCTGTGTTCTCTTCTGTTATATTAAACCTATGTAAATATTGTAAATAATATTAATTTAAATAAACTTCTAGCAAATATAATGTATGCGAGATTTTTTTAAACTGGTAAAACAATTCCTCCACATTCATACACGCACGTCGATTCTTCCGACTTCTTACATGACCAACCATTAAAATTAAATTAATTATGTATGGAAGCGAAGCATGGAACTGGTAAAAGAAGGATGAAAGAAGAATAAATGCAGTAGAAATGAGATCCCTTAGACGAATGTGTGGATACTCTGTATGATAGATTGTGGAATGAAAATATAATAAGTGAATGCGGTGCGAATGATGGTGTTATGAACAAAATAATGAAAGGATCATTAAGATGGTTTGGATCCATGGAAAGAATGAATAAAGAAAGAATGGTAAAAAGATGGAACCAGAAATAGAGGAAGACCGAGGAAAACGTGTCACGACCAAAAAAATCAAATATTAAATGTCGGCCATGTGAAGAGTCAGAGAAATCGACGCGCGTGCATGACACGATGTATGAATGTTGAGAAAGCGAGAGAAATGTGTCAGGAAAGAAAATTTTGGCAGTCCATTCTTTCTGCCTACCCCTTCGGAGAGACGGCGTGATGGTTAGTTAGTTGGTCATGTCATGTGTTCCTCGGTCTACCTCGACTCCGTACTCCATTTACATCATTAACATATACTTTCTTAACCATTATTTCTCCATCCATGCACTTCATATGCCCGAACCAACACAGCGATCCTTTCATAATTTTTGTTCATAATACCTTCTTCCGCTCTACATTCCTTTCTTATATCAGCATTTGAGATTCTGTCGTATATCTTTCTACCACACATACGTCTTAGGGACCTCATCTCTACCGCATTTATTCGGCTCTCATCCTATTTCTGCCAGTTCCATGCTTCGCTTCCATACATTAGGGTTGAAATCGAATTCATGGAAGGTGGAAAATTGTATGAGGCTGGGATCGCTGGTTGAGAAAGTGTGAGTATAACACACCATTAAACGATTTAGGCGAGGCGAGGCGAGCTAGAGTTGAAAGGGAATTGTTATCAACTATCAAGGTTCGAAAGATCTCACATCTGGGTCATATACTGGGTGGGGAAAGGTACCACCTTCTCCAACTGATATTGGAGGGGAAAATTGAGGGACGCCGAGGACCCGAAAGGAGACAAAAGTCCTGGCTGCGAAACGTGAGGGAGTGGACCGGCATCCGAAGTGTGGAGGAGCTGTTCCGAGCGGCGCAGTACAGGGACAGGTTCGCAAAGGTGATCGCTAACGTTGGGGGGACCCGACAGGGCACTTAAAGAAGAAGAAACGACTTAGATCGCGCGAAACTCGACTCCAAACTCCAAACGACTCCAAACCCGTTTGCCCAAAACTGACTTTTTCCAATACGGTTGACATGATATCTCAAGCTATAATATACCGATTTACTTGAAATTTACTGTATTAAAATAAAAATTGAATGTTGAAAAAAATAGGGAAAAAGTGGGTTTTTTTAAATCGCAGCTACTTCGGTTTTTTTTTCTTTCAAAATTTCCCAACGTCATGCAATAACTACTCGTACATCCTTCTTCTTTCAGAATTTTAAAGATTTTTTTTAATCATATCACTGGAAGGACTAGAATCCTGTCAACCAGGACGTACTATTTTTTTGTGAGCTCCCACTTTGCCGGCCTGCACTTTTTGTATTATTGTTTTTTTTTTATAATTGTACTTTTTACATTTCTGAAATATCGATAAATAATATATGAAAAAATGGATTGTAAAAATATTTATCGTATTTTTTATAGCGTCTGAAAAAACCCCCTGAAAAAATATCCCCTTTAACTTCATGAAAACGTCCGTTTTCTATAATCTATCTATCTATCTATATAAATAAAAGGCAGTTTCTCTCTGTGTGTGGACTGATTCCGGGGTTATTCCTGAGCAGATCGTTTTCAAATTGATACACTTCCTTAATAGATAGACATAGGTGGTCATAGGCATATTTTTGTTATTAATCGAGCTCTAATTAACTTTGTAAATTTATAAATTTTCGTAGTGCGAGCGAGTATAGACCTTCATGTTCGTATCACCTGAGTATCGATCTTTAGAGTCTATATTCGCTTGGCGTGATAAGATGCAAATTAGTGGCTTTTTTGACTCTTTGCGTGGTCAGATATGAAATTAGTCGCTCTTCGATATGTGCAAGACAGATTGTTATATTTATGAACTAATTTTGAAATGGTACGAGTATGTACAGGTTGGATTAATTGGTTTAATTGAATACAGATTATATTTCCGCATTACATATTTCAAAGTTGTAGTTTTAAATTATATCTTTTGGATTAGACGATTTACTTCAGCTGTTTTAGTTTTTCTCTGAAAAAAAAAAATGCTGTGATAGGTAAACATATACTTACATACAGCATTAGCTGCCTCAGTTGGAATAATCCAGTAATATAACATTTCCAAATGGTCCGATGTTCCCACGCCAATCTTACAATGATCGATCAAGAGCCTCGAGTGCTTTTTTTTTTAATATACTCGTACTGCTCATTTTAATATAATTATTTGATTTTTGCAGAGATGCCGACGCTAAGGATGATACCAGGAAAGACTCTTTGAGATAGGGTGAGGAACACGGCTATCCACGATATCTCCAAGGTGGAAGATGTCGTGAGATGGGGCACGCAACGCAAGATACTGGCATGTATGGATCCCACACCTCGATATGTGCAAGACAGATTGTTATATTTATGAACTAATTTTGAAATGGTATGTACAGGTTGGATTAATTGGTTTAATTCCACTATTAGAGGCAGAACAGGAGTGTCGGACATCATCGGAAGAGTGGCAGCGCTAAAATGGCATGCCGCTTGCAGCCCTGATGATAGATGAACTGTAACCCGAAACCCAGGACGTCCTCAACTTCGATGGAGGGACGACATTGGATGCGTGCTGCCCAGGATCGACAGACATTGAATCAGATGGAGGAGGCCTACGCCCAGGAGTGAACGGATATAGGCTCATGATGATGATGATACAAAACATTGAAACACCTACATGCAACATTTTAAATATTTCTGGAATGGGTAAAATTCTGCAACAATGAAAGTTCATGGTATGGAATGAATGCTTTAAATTATCAACTGATTTCTGTAGAATCACACTCCAAAGGAGAATTGATTCAATGTATATTTCCAGACATCACACAAATTTACAAATTTCGTCATTGGTTAAGTGAATGTGCATTATTAACTTCATCTAATGGACATCAAAATCAAGAGTTTTGTTTCTCTAAACATTGTATTTCTAAGAGCATTATTATGACCTTGAATGGTATATGTATGAATGTTTTATGCAAATGTGATATAGTATATTTTTGTTTTTTTAATTTCACTTAAAATATTAAGGAAAAAATTAAGACTGGACGTTACAAAAATGGTTTAAAAATAAAGCTGAAAAAGATAAATATTAACTTTTTTTTGGGTGGCATCTTTAGGGTAACGTTTTAACTACACTATATTATTAAATCATAACGCGCTTTTGCACAGCTATGTTTAAGACCAATTGGCATCAAAAACTCATTTCAGACTTTTTGTAAACTTGCCACCTTGGTAATGCCCAGCCTTCAATTGTTCAATTCACATTAGTATTATTCAAGTTCACAGCAAGTTTGCTTGGATTAAACAAATGTTTTAAAGATATGAACTGAATTAGGATACACACATTCTTACACCTATACACATGTCATTTTATCCAATAAAATAATTGATATTGAACTTTAATTGTATTTCTTTAATATATATTGGGTGTATTTATATACTCTAATATAGCAATAGCGAAGCGTTGCCGGGTCAGCTAGTAATAAATAATAAAAATAATAATTATATGCTTACTTTTATAGCGCCGTTTTTTTGTGATATAATCACCTCAAGGGCGCATTAAGACGTGTTAAATATGAACGCTGCATCTGATTGATATTCGCGATCGGTTAGAAAGTATAATAGAACAAAATATGCAAGTTTTAAATTGGGTATGAAATATGAAAAATATGGGTTTTCAGCTTAGATCTGAAGTCTGTCGGATCATTTATGCATCTGAGGTGTGAAGGAAGATTGTTCCAAGCTGATGGACCGGCTACCGCAAACGCTCGATCCCCGAAATTTGTACTAGGGTAACGCTTTGGCTCAACTAATCTTCCTATTGCCGAGGAGTTCGCCGAGCGAAGTGTAGATTTCCTTGTATTTAGGCTGTCTGTTGTACAGAGTTCGGATATATAACTTGGAGCCATTCCATGTAGCGCTTGAAGACTGTCCAGCAGAGTTTATACTGGATTCTTTCTGGACTCTTAAGCCAGTGAAGTTCTTTGAGATGTTGGGTTATATGGGACTTTTTTGGAGTGCTTTAATGAGTATTGCTGCTGCATTGAACGCAGATTGAAGTTTGTTTACTTGTTGTTTTAGAATGTTTGCATAAATTCTATTACAATAATTAAGTCATGACACAACGAAGGAATTCGCAAGAGTTTTGAAAGTGTCATGGGGAATACTGAATCTGAATTTAATGGATTTTAATCGTCTTAGGTGGAAGAAAATGCGTTATTGAGTGAAAGAATTCGGTTTGCTAAGGCATTATTAAATAAGACGATAGTCAAAAGAGTAGTCGTTCGTACCATATATATGAGTTTATAAAGGGGAGAGGAGAGGTCCAAAATTGATGCTTTCGAGATGTGGCACTGGCGGAGAATGCTGCGTATACCCTGGACGGCAAGAAGAACAAACCAGTCGATCATTGAGCAGCTGGGTATCAGGGCATAAATTTCGCAGATGTGCTCTCAGAGAATGTTTAAGTATTTTAGCCACATAGAGTGGAGACATCAGGACAACCTTGAAAAGCTCATCATCTTGAGCAAAGTGGAGGAAAGCGACCACAAGGACGACCACTTAGCCGCTGGTCCGATCAAATCAGGGATATGACTGGTCTCTCATTAGCTGCAGCCTGGAGAGTGATGGGTGACAGGAGCGCATGGCGTGCCATGGTCAATGGTTTACAGGACGGACACGACGGATGAGGAATACGACTGAGTAGGAGTGCTGGTAATAATACACATTAAAATGTTAGGTTCTCTGTTCCTGTCCCTAGTTTCCATGACTGTTTTCTCTATTTACTTAGGATTTTTTTATCATTTCAAGTTTTCTCTCTCAGGGTGCACTAGACTGGTCCCCGACGGCGGGAAAGAGGAAGCGAGGCAGACCTAGAGCCCTGCAAGACGAGGTTAAGGCAGCAGGCCTCACTTGGGATGATGTTAGGCATCAGGCATACGATACATTCGGGTGGAGAAGGTTCCTTGAGGCCCTTTGCACCACGGAGGTGTGACAGGACAAAACTCGGATGTCCTGAGTGATGTACGAGTAGGTCTATTTTGCCTGTGTGTAGGGCAATCTTATTGCTTAATCGAGTCGCCTCGGAGGTCCACATATTTCGTGATAGTGTGAGTTGCCTCAGGGATGTAATGCCGTAGTATTTATGTATTTTGTTATTTTTTTAAATGTTATAATATTTTGAAATTATGTATATCTAATTATGTAATTTTGAGGTTGCAGACGACTTGGACGCATCTGTAATGTTTATAATCTTTATAAATAAATAAATGAAAAATGTAAAAAATGAAAATGAAAGAAGAAGGAGAAGATGCCATTTTTACCCTTTGCTTTTTTTCTGGAATGGTGCATCCTCCAGCTAATGTAAGTTCTAAGTGGATAGGGGGCGGACCTATTCCGATTGTTTGAGCGAAGCTGACGAAGGGGCGCCGCTGCGTCCTTTAACAGCTAAGGGTAAGCGGCGGGTAACCTTCTATGCCTAGTGCTGGTTATTAATTCGATTTATTTAAAAATTAATTGTTATGTGATGTATTTTATGTGACCTTAAAATAATTAACGATTTATGTGAATGCATAAAATGCAATACGCAATGTTCAGGGAAGCGTGACATTAAGAATAAGTTAAAATTAATGAGCGAACGAGCACATTCGGGGGTATATAAGTCCCAGTCTCCAGGACCTATCATCAGTCGTGTCTTGTGACTTCTGTGAACAGCATCATGGCTTTCTTAAAGGTGATGAGAGCTTTCGTTTTATTACGATAACATTTCAAAAATAATCTTTTTGTTGACAGAATCAAATTAAAGAAATTTTATATATTACGCAATACGTGAGTTTTCTAATAGTTGTGCTATATTTTACGAAAGAAACATGTTTCGCCTTGCTTGGAAATTTTGTTTGCAACAAATGTTTTGTTAAATCTCTAGTTAACGTGGAAAAAATGTATTGAAAATCTGTGTATGATAGAGTGTCGAATGAAAATATTTAAAGTGAATTCGGTGCTAATGAAAGTGTTATAAACAAAGTAATGAAAAGAACATTAAGATGGTTTGGACACATGGAAAGAATAAATGTAGAAAGAATGGTAAAAAATATATATGTTAACGATGTAAATGGAATGAATGATGAAAGTAGAATAAATGCAGTAGAAATGAGATTTTTAAGACGAATGTGTGGAAACTCTGAGTATGATAGAGTGTCGAATGAAAATATAAGAAGTGAATGCGGTGCGAATGATGGTGTTATGAACATAATAATGAAAGGATCATTAATATGGTTTGGACACATGGAAAGAATGAATGAAGAAAGAATAGTAAAAAAATATATGTTAACGATGTAAATGGAACTTGAAATATAGGAATAACGAGGAAAACGTGGCACGATCAAATAAATCAAAAAATTAATGTCGTCCAGGTGAGTCGAAGAAAAAGACGTGTGTGCGTGACACGATTTATGAATGTTGAGGAATCGAGATAAGCATGTCAGAAAAGAAAATTATGGAAGTTTATTCTGTCTACCCTTTCGGAGAGACGGCGTGATGGTTAGTTAGTTAGTTAGTAATGTTAACGCGAAATTTTTGATCAATTGATAGTATAAAGAGCCGATTGAAACGAATGTCATTTGCGATTTCTCATTGACGGAAAATGATGACAAATATTGAAAATCTTTGCTAAAAATGTTTATGACTTCTTTTTGTATATACTATAGGGCTAGTCAACCCGCGGTCCGCGGGTCACTAAAAACATATTGCGTTTTAATAATGTTTTTACTGGTATCTAATATAAGTATCGGCGGATTGTATGGGTAGCAATATAAAGGTGTTTTTTAGAAGTATACAATACATATTCAAATTAATGTCTATGCTATTGTCTTTATTTAATAGATAATTTTATGCCATTATTGTTTAAATGTGATTTCGGGCATATGAGCGCCACGGCTAGCTCGAATGAAGCGCAATTGTGAAGTCCAATTTTCGAAAATTGTCGTCTTTGTGTATGCATATTATATACTAGAGTGTACGAGGTGCGAAAACGATCCATGATCTTCCAAATAACTTGCTCGGATGGACGATTATATCGACCGTAATAGGACGTAGTGCACGATAGGTTTGGCGAACCGAACCATGAATTTCAAAATAAATTTGTACAATTTGCAAGCGATGTTCTGACGTCAGTCAATTCATGGTAAAATGGCCAAACATACTGGCTACAAATCAATTGTCAACTGTCAAATTGACAGTCTGTAGAAACAATGTTGCCAGTTTAAAACTCAAACCTTTAAAAAAAACATCGAATACATAGTAGTTTTATTTTGCAGATGTCTCTATGTCTGGCTCTGGTGGGGCTATGCCACGGGCATGTAGCCATCTCCCACAATAATATAGTTCGTGCCGGCGGGGGGCACCTTGCTCTCGGGGGGCTGTCCCAAGGGGGCCTAGCCTACGGTGGAGACTACGGCGGACACGGATACAACGGCTACGGATACACCAACATCCATTCGGGGGCACAAGGGTAAGTATTAACTTTTTTGACGCTGACGATAATAATAAATTAACTAACCATCACGCTGTCTCCGCGATGGGGTAGACAGAAAGAATGAACTGCCACACGTTAACCGTTGCGGCACTCCATCATTCTCTTTGCTCCCCCGCGGGGGACGCGGTGTGATGGGTTGCTAACCTCATCCTCAACCAATAGGCATCTACCGCGCACACTTCGATCGACCAAAATCCACAAAATAAATCTATAACAAATAATATAAAATAAAATAACTAAATAAAATAAAACTAACTAATCATCACACCGTCTACCCGAAGGGGTAGGCAGATAGAATGGACTGCTACAATTTTCTTTCCTGACATATCTCTCGCTTTCTCAACATTCATACATCGTGTCATGCACGCGCGTTGATTCCTCTGACTCCTCGCGTGGCCGATATTCAATCTTCTTCTTTTTGTGTCTTGTCAGGTCTCCCTAACGTTGACTATCACCCTTGTCATAGTGATGACCTGGGGAAAAATATCCAGAGTAGTATCCCCTAGCCTTCTCAGGAGGATTTTCTGTCGGGGTTACCTTCCCTTAGCTGGGTGTATCCAGTTTTATGGCGCTGGAGAAATAGAGGAAGACCGAGGAAAACGTGGCATGATCAAATAAATCAAATATTTAATGTCGGCTATGTTAGGAGTCAGAGAAATCGACGCGCGTGCATGAAACGATGTATGAATGTTGAGGAAGCGAGAGAAATATGTCAGGAAAGAAAAGTGTGGCAGTCCATTCTTTCTGCCTACCTGGTTAGTAAGTTAGTTAGTTAGTTAGTCTAGATTTTTTGTAAACGCACTGTCATTCATACTATGGCAAACGTTCTCCCTGTCCTAAACAGACTCTACATCATAACTTTTTCTTTTTTGTTCTGATCCACTATACTTATTTAATAAAATCAATTGTCGTGTATGTGATGTTTTGGTAATATTCTGCAACTGTTGCTGTTTGATGTTGTCAGGTATGGCGGTCTTGGGTATGGCAGCCATGGGTACGGCAGTTTAGGTTACAGTAACCTCGGCTACGGCGCAGGCTACAGCAGTGGGTACAACGGCGGCCATGGCTACAGTGGCGGGTATAGCAGCGGTCTAGGTTACAGCGGCGGGTACAGCAGCGGTCTGGGCCACAGCTCCCTTGGTCACGGTTCTCTTGGATACAGCGCCCTTGGTCTCGGGTCCTTGACTAGCGGAGGGCACGGATGGGGGCAGAGCTCCTTGGCCTACGGCGGCCTAAACGCGGGGGCCAAGCACGGACAATACGCCAATGTGAGTTCAACTGCTCCTATAGACCCCTTCACTGCTCTGAATATACCAATACAATACACCGCTTTTGATCCTTTACTACCAAGTTATCTACCACCATTCAGTCCTTTACCCCTCCCGCAATCAATGTGGATAAAAAAAATCCTCCCTGATAGCCCACTAAGTACTCCGCCAAACAAAATGGTCTCACGCAGGATGCTATCTCCTACCACAAGTCCATCCAGACACTAGTCCTCTCATCTTCCCCTCGGGAACAGACTTTTTTTATAAATACAATCCCAACCCTAACCAAAATATGGTAGTGGGAAATGACCAGGCGAAAAAATAAAAAGATTTTTTACTGCACTTCTATCTATATGAATAGCATTCAAATGAAATCTTTTCATATATTCTTCGGTGAGTGGGATTTCGCTTCCATAACCGTGTCCGACTCTCCATGTAACCGATTGAACCAAAAAAATAATTGTTGACTATATTTCTCATACTACAGACCTACCCATCTTACGAATTCAACTACGGCGTGAAGGACACTTCTACCGGAGACATCAAGTCCCAGCAGGAAGTCAGGAATGGAGGAGTGGTCAAAGGTAAAACACACTCACTTACAAAATCTCTTCTCAAAGACGCATTTGTCCAGCATATTCAAGATTGTGTACCAGGAGCACACGATATTAAAGAGGTCTAAAATGTATGTTTTGCTAACTTGGAAGTGGCAATTGAAGGATGAAAATATAAAAAGTGCAGAAGAAATAATATCTCTTAGAAAAAACTAACTAACTAACTAACCATCACGCCGTCTCCCCGAAGGAGTAGGCAGAAAGAATGGACTGCCACACCTTTCTTTCCTGACATATTTCTCTCGCTTCCTCAACATTCATACATCGTGTCATGCACGCGCGTCGATTTCTCTGACTCCCCACATGGCCGACATTCAATATTTGATTTATTTGATCGTGCCACGTTTTCCTCGGTCTTCCTCTATTTCTGGTTCCATTTACATCATTAACATATAATTTTTTTACCATTCTTTCTTCATTCATTCTTTCCATATGTCCAAACCATCTTAATGATCCTTTCATTATTTTGTTCATGACACCATCATTCGCACCGCATTCACTTCTTATATTTTCATTCGACACTCTATCATACACAGAATATCCACACATTCGTCTAAGAGATCTCATTTCTACTGCATTTATTCTACTTTCATCCTTCCTTTGCCAGTTCCATTCTTCGCTTCCATACATAAGGGTCGGTAGAAGAACACCATTGTGCACTGCCATTCTAGCTTTTTTGGATAGGTTTTTGTTTGCGATGACAACTTTAAGTGCACCATTCACTTTGTTGCCTGCCCCAACCCTTCTTTCAATATCCCTCTCCACTCTCCCATCTCTTGTAAACATACTACCTAAATACACAAACTCAACTACTTGCTCCAAGTTTTCACCATTCACGCTAATGTTGCAGACTGTCGTGGTTTCTTCCTTTTCAAAAATCATTACCTTGGACTTATTAACATTCATCATCAGATCATTTCGCATGCATACCTCATACATACAATTCACCAGGACTTGTAGTTCATGCTCGTTGTCAGCAAGTAGGACAGCGTCATCCGCATACAAGAGACAGCTTACTGACACTCCGCTCATTTTGGCACCTACATCCAACCCTTTCAGCTCTCTCATACAATTGTCCATATACAGATTAAATAACCACGGGGACATTACGCAACCTTGTTTGACACCTTTATTGATATCAAACCAGGCTGTAAGATCTCCATTTACTCTGACACTAGCAGTGCTTTCCGTGTATAGCGACTTAATGGCCGTGATCAGTTTTGTACTTATTCCATATTCAGACAATATTTTCCACAACTTTTCTCTATTAACGTAATCATATGCTTTTTGTAAGTCGACAAACGCACAGAAAAGTTTGCTATTTTTGGCATTTGTCTAGCGTTTTCAAAATTGTGTATCAGGAGCACACGATATTGAAGAGGTCTAAAATGTATGTTTTGCTAACTTGGAAGTGGCAATTGAAGGATGAAAATATAAAAAGTGCAGAAGAAATAATATCTCTTAGAATGTGTAGAAAAATCTGTCGAATGAAAGTGTTATGAACAAAATAATGAAAGGATCATTAAGATGGTTGGGACACATTGAATGAATGAATGAAGAAATAATGGTAAAAAAGTACACGTTCATGATGTAAACGAAACTAGAAATAGAGGAAGATCGAGGAAAACGTGTCACTATTAAATCAGTCAAATATTAAATGATCCACGTGAGGAGTCGGAGAAATCGATATGATACCATGACACCATGAATCAAATCAAATCAGTTTATTAACTCAAAAGACATTACAAATACCAATCATGACACCATGTATAAAATGTCGAAGGAAAAAGAGAAGTTAGTTTTGAAAAGACAGTGTGGGGGTAGATTTTTTCAGCTTACCCCTTTGGGGAGACGGCGTGATGATTAGTTAATAGTTATGTTTAATGTTGATTTTAATAAGTAAAACTTGAAGAGTCTCGAATGGAGTTACCGAAATTACGTATCTGGGAAACATGTTTACAAGAGACTGAAAAATGGAGAAAGACATCGAAAGAAGGGTTGGTGTTGGGAATAAAATTAATGGCGCACTCAAAATCATTACTGCAAATAGAAATATATCCACAGAAGCAAAGATGGCAGTACACAATGGAGATATAGTGCCAACCCTCATGTATGGAATGAAGCTTGGGGCTGACAAAAGAAGGATAAACGCCGTAGAAATGAGATCACTAAGAAGAATGTGCGGGAAAACGTTGTATGATAGAATACCGAACGATGAAATAAGAGAGAAATGTAAGGCAGATCACTGCATCATGGATACAAATAAAAAAGGATCCCTGAGTTGGTTTGGACATATGGAACGAATGGATGAGAGTAGAATGGTTAAAAATTTGTACACAAGCAGCGTGAGTGGAAAAAGAAGCCGAGGACGACCGAGGAAAACATGGTCTGACCAAAGTAATCAATTACTAAAAGGCGATCACATTCGAAGTCGGAATAATCGACGTGCGTGCATGGTACGGTGTATGAATATTGAGGAATCGAGAGAAATATGTCAGGAAAGAAAAGTGTGGCAGTCCATTATTTCTGCCTACCCCTTCGGAGAGACGGCGTGATGGTTAGTCAGTTAGTTAGTTAAATCTTGAAAACCGCTTTCTTTCTGAGCATGAAGGGAGCCAATAGTACGAAGTGTGCAAGGAGGGGTGATCTATTGTTGAAAGCATGGCCAGCGTGCTGTTACCTGAGAAGTGTGTCCATGATGCTGAAGAGTGGTTCTCGTTGCAGGCCAGTACTCGCTGGTGGAGCCGGACGGCGCGCTGCGCGTGGTGGACTACAAGGCGGACGACGTGCACGGCTTCCAGGCGCAGGTCAAGAGGGTGGGGCCCTCGCAGCACCCCTTGTCCCCCCGGGCCCACCACCACCACTAACCTCCCAGCAAGGGATGGCGCCTGTGATACCATTGTAATGTCTTTAGATCAACTATTGTTTTGTACATGACTTCTATTTATAATATTATTTAATAAATATACCAGCAAATTGATTCACAGTCTTTCATTTAATTTAGTACAGAATCCTGATACAGTTTACATTGGAACTTTTACTTTAATTCTGACTTGACTTATACAGCAGATGTCGTCCACTGCTGGACATAGGCCTCCCCCATACTTCTCCACACACTCTTATCTTGCATCCAGCCACCAGCAATTTTCCTTCGGACAATTTAGAGTCCCGGTAACTAATTAATTGTTTTTAAGATAATCAAATGATTATACTGAAATCTCTTGATGGAAGTTCATTTTAAATAATAATTAAATAAAACGATGTTTTTTAACTACTTCCACTTTTGTCTTTATTTCGACAGTGACCGGTTTCACCACGCTCGCTGGCATCGATAGACTGGTCTGACTGCAAGACGGTAAGACTGACCAGTCTGTCTAAACTGGTCGCTGTCGAAATAAAAACAAAAGTGGAAGTAGTTAAAAAAACATCGTTTTATTTAATTATTATTTAATTAATTGTTTCTCGAACAATGATGTAAAACCCCATATTAAATAATTAACATGAATGAAAACATCTGTTTTTTAGAAGTTTTATTCTTATTTATGGGAATCAAATCAAATCAATTTATTTTCTTACAAGATATTACAAACAATTACAGTTTAAGTCAGCTGGGACCATATTACTTGGTTAAAACAATGAAAATTGTGCAATTCAGTCACCAAGAAGTCCTCTTACATCTCCACATAACGCACAGAATTGCAACAACAGAAGATGCATAGGAAGATGATAAAAAATTGGCGGACGATATTATCCAACTTACGGGTCAGGTGGTAACAAATAGCCCAAGAAAGAAAATGTTTGAAGAGTTTAGAAGACATCCAGTAATGGAGAAAAAATAGCCGAAAAGAAGAAGACACATTCCGAATAGTACTTAAATAACGTTATAAATGCAGAAAACGTATTTTTTTGTTTCAAATGACAGCTGCCTCCGGGCGCCATCTTGACACAACTGACATGGTTGTTCTTGATAAAATGTCACTCATTATTACACATTCAGGTAGGTACTTAAATGAGTAGAATATTTAAAATAGCTTTTCCGCTGCCTCATCCCTAGCCGCGTTATTTGATTGGTTGATTATTGGATATTGGGTAGCATATAATAGCAATTTGTAATAAACATAATGACAGCCGACAGCCGGAAAAGTGTTCGTAAAATAAAGGATAATAATTACAAAGGTGCTAGAATAATAATAAAAGAATAAACATAAACCAAAGAAACTGTTCATTATGACAAGTGTCATAGAGCACAGGTGGCATCTTTTGGGTGATGTTTGAACTACACTACCTGAATATTATTTGCACCGATATAGGCCTTTATGTTTAACGTCAAATGGGATCAAAACATTTTTAGCTTCTTTGATACTTAGCACCTTTGTAACCAGTCCTCAATTGTTAAAATAAATAAGTATTTTTATTATTAAAAAGAAATTCGTGTGTTGATCCACGCATATCCATTTTGGCAGTTATAAACTGCCGATGACTGTTAAAACTGGTGAGTTTTTTTTGTTAACTAAATCAATGACATAGTTGGTACTAATAATATTTAATTTTTCAAAGGTTTTTAAAATAACTTATTTTATGTATTAATTAACCATCACGCCGTCTCCGCGAAGGCGTAGGCAGAAATAATGGACTGCCACTATTATATTTATGTTTCTTCCTCATCATTCATACATCGAGTCATGCACGCACGTCGATTTCTCCGACTCCTCACGTGACCTACAATCAGTATTTGATTTATTTGATCGTGCCACGTTATCCTCGGTCTTCATCAATTTATAGTTCCATATATATCGTTAATATATAGGTACTTTTTTACAATTGTTTCTTCATTTCTTATTTCCATGTGTCCAAACAATTTATGAAATTATTTTGTTCATAACGCTTTTATTCGCGCTGCATTCAATTCTTTTATTAACATTCGACAACTTTTTCAACTTTTCAAGATAAAATTAAAATAACATTTTTTTTGTTTGTATTGTATTAATCAAATTATAATAAAATTTATAAAATACAAGATGTCTCAAAGGAAAGTTTTAGAGTGGAATTCTGAGCGTTATGTGGAGATATAAGAGGACTTATTGGTGACTGAATTGCACAATTTTCCTTGCTTTAACCAAGTAATATGGTCCCAGCTGACTTAAACTGTAATTGTTTGTAATATCTTTTAAGAAAATAAATTGATTTGATTTGATTCCCATAAATAAGAATAAAACTTCTAGAAAACAGATGTTTTCATTCAAGTTAATTATTTAATATGGGGTTTTACATCATTGTTCGAGAAACAATTAATTAAATAATAATTAAATAAAACGATGTTTTTTTAACTACTTCCACTTTTGTTTTTATTTTGACAGCGACCGGTTTCGCCAGGCTCGCTGGCATCGACAGACTGGTCTGACTGTAAGACGGTAAGACTGACCAGTCTGTCGATGCCGGCGAGCCTGGCGAAACCGGTCGCTGTCGAAATAAAGACAAAAGTGGAAGTAGTTTACAACATCGTTTTATTTCATTATTATTTAAAATGAACTTCCATCAATAAGTTTCAGTATAATCATTTGATTATCTTAAAAACAATTAATCAGATATCAGGACTCATTGTCCGAAGGAAAATTGCTGGTGACTGGATGCAAGATAAGAGTGTGTGGAGAAGTATGGAGGAGGCCTATGTCCAGCGGTGGACGACATCTGCTGTATAAGTCAAGTCAGAATTAAAGTAAAAGTTCCAATGTAAACTGTATCAGGATTCTGTACTAACTTAAATGAAAGACTGTGAATCAATTTGCTGGTATATTTATTAAATAATATTATAAATAGAAGTCATGTACAAAACAATAGTGGATCTAAAGACATTACAATGGTGTCACAGGCGCCATCCCTTGCTGGGAGGTTAGTGGTGGTAGTGGGCCCGGTGGGACAGGGGGTGCTGCGAGGGCCCCACCCTCTTGACCTGCGCCTGGAAGCCGTGCACGTCGTCCGCCTTGTAGTCCACCACGCGCAGCGCGCCGTCCGGCTCCACCAGCGAGTACTGACCTGCAACGAGAACCACACTTCAGCACCGCAGACACACTCCTCAGGTAACAGCACGCTGGCCATGCTTTCAGCAATAGATTACTCCTATTTGCACGCTTCGTACTATTGACTCCCTTCATGCTCGGAAGGATAGCTGTTTGCAAGAGTTCACTTATCAAACCAAATCAACAATTAAAACTAAAATTATTTCTTTACAAAATACTACCATGGCATGCTAGCACATTTAATAAGATGAGAACTATTTTCTGCGATGATAATATTAATTTAAAAATACGACAAAGAATGATCAGATGCTATGTTTGGTCAGTGCTGTTATACGGGGTGGAGTCATAGACCCTTAAAGTCAATATTAGAGGCCCGATTAGAGGCATTTGAGATGTGGATACACCGAAGGATGTTACACATCTCCTGGATGGAACATGGTCAGCAACACAAACGTTCTCCATAGAGCCAGAGTTGACGGAGAGTTGCTGACCAACATCAAAGTCCGTAAGGTGTCCTACTTGGGGCCATGTTCTGAGAGGCGAAAAATACGCACTGTTACATCTGATCTTAAAGGGTAAGATTGAGGGTCAATGAGGTGTTGGGAGAAGGCAGGTTTCCTGGCTTAGGAATATCCGAGAGTGGACAGGGCTGAGGACCGTGGAGGAGCTGTTTCGAGCTGCCCAGGACAGGGAGGCCTACTCAAGGGTAATAGTCAACGTTAGGGAGACCTGACAGGACACAGAAAGAAGAAGAAGCATGGATTGGGCGAAGCCGGATAGACCAGAGCAATCAAGATCCTATACACGTTCGGCCCTAGGAAGGCCTAGACAGCGCCTAATGAATAATGTTCTGGCTGATCTGGCTAAGTTGGGCAAAATGGACTGCTATGGGCAAAGACGCTGGATCGAGGAGCTTGGAATAAAATCACAAAAAACGCTCAAATTCTTCTAGAGTTGTATATACAATATACGAACTTCGGCGCATCGTATATGGAGTATTTAATCATAGCTCATGCAATTTTGAATGATACATTTCAATATTTATAATAGAGAAAAGTATAATTATTTTTGCCTAACCCTTACAGTAACAAAACATGCGTTTTTAGACCTCTTCAATAACGTGTGCTACTGGTACCCAATGGAATGCTAGACAGTGAAATGCGTTTCATAGAATTTACGTATGTTATCATCACATCTTAACAAAACATACATTTTTAGACCTCTTCAATATCGTGTGCTCCTGGTACACAATCTTGAATATGCTGGACAAATGGGTCTTTGAGAAGAGATTTTGTAAGTTAGTGAGTGTGTTTACCTTTGACCACTCCTCCATCCCTGACTTCCTGCTGGGACTTGATGTCTCCGGTAGAAGTGTCCTTCACGCCGTAGTTGAATTCGTAAGCTGGGTATGTCTGTAGTATGAGAAATATAAAAAACAATTATTTATTGGTTCAATCGGTTACATGAAAAGTCGTCGTCTAATCCTAGAAACATTGGTACTAATATATAAGTAATAATTGCAAATTAAGTGATTTTGTCAAGGTGCAAGAACAGACGATGAATCTACAAATCCTTTATCCTCTTATATTTCTCTAACTAACTAACTAACCATCACGCCGTTTCCGTCAACCGTCTCGCCAAAGGGGTAGGCAGAAAGAATGGACTGCCACACTTTTCTTTCCTGACATATTCATACATCGTGCCACGCACGCGTGTCGATTTCAATGTTTGATTTATTTGATCGTGCCACCTTTTCCTCGGTCTTCCTCTATTTCTGGTTCCATTTACATCGTTTCATATACTTTTTTACCATTCTTTCTTTATTAATTCTTTCCATATGTCCAAACCATCTTAACGATCCTTTCATTTTTTTGTTTATAACACCATCATTCGCACCGCTTTCACTTCTTATATTTTCATTCGACAATATATCATACACAGAGTATCCACACATTCGTCTAAGATATCTCATTTATACTGCATTTATTCAACTTTCATCCATTTTGCCAGTTCCAAGCTTCGCTTCCATACATAAGGGTCGGTAGAAGAACACCATTGTGCACTGGCATTCTAGATTTTTTGGATAGGTTTTAAACTTTAAGTGCACCATTCACTCTGTTGCCTGCCCCAAACCTTCTTTAAATATCCCTCTCCACTCACCCATCTTTTGTAAACATACTACCTAAATACACGAACTCATCTACTTGCTCCGAATTTTCACCATTCACGCTCATGTTGCAGACTGTCAAGTTTAAGTGCATTTTAGAACTATATGTTTATTTTTGTTGGATTATATCAATGAATGACTTGTTGAAAGCGGTGTGTTGTGTTGGATATATCCAGAGCAGTGGAGGTGTCTATTAGGAGCAGTTGAACTCACATTGGCGTAGTGTCCGTGCTTTCCCCCGGCGTAAAGGCCGCTGTTCCCCAGGCCGCCGTAGGCCAAGGAGCTCTGCCCCCATCCGTGCCCTCCGCTAGTCAAGGACCCGAGACCAAGGCCGCTGTATCCAAGAGAACCGTGACCGAGGGAGCTGTGGCCCAGACCGCTGCTGTACCCGCCGCTGTAACCTAGACCGCTGTCATACCCCCCGCTGTATCCAAGACCACCGTGGTATCCGCTGCTGTACCCCCCGTCGCCGTAGCCGAGGTTACTGTAACCTACACTGCCGTACCCGTGACCGCCATACCCAAGACCGCCATACCTGACAACATCAAACAGCAACAGTTACAGAATATTACCAAAACATTACATACACGACAATTGATTTTATTAAATAAGTAATATTTATTAAATAAGCATCGCTCAGGGTGCACTGGACTGGTCTCCTATAGGGGGAAAGAGAAAGCGAGGCAGACCTAGAGTCACCTGGAGAAGAACCCTGCAGGACGAGGTTAAGGCGGCAGGCCTCACTTGGGATGATGTTAGGCATCAGGCATGCGATAGAGTCGGGTGGAGAAGGTTCCTTGCGGCCATATGCACCACGAAGGTGTGACAGGACAAAAAGAAGAAGAAGAAGAATATAGTGGATCAGAACATTGTCCAAACAAAGTGCCAAGAAACTACGAGTGACCCAAAGAGCCATATTAGGAATAAGCCTAAGAGACAGAGTCAGAAACGATACGGTGAGAGAAAAAACAAAGATCACTGACATCATCCACCGGATAGCGACTCTAAAATGGCAATGGGCAGGTCGCGTAGCCAGAAGCGAGGATGAAAATGAACAAGAAGACTGCTGACTCGGAGACCGTGGACGGCAAAGAGAAGTGCAGGGCGACCCCAACTACGGTGGAAGGATGATCTGAACAGACACGTCGGAATAACCTGGATGCAGTCTGCACAAGACAGAGTCACATTAAGCGAATGGAGGAGGCTTTTGTCCAGCAGTGGACGGGAATAGGCTGAAGAATAAGAGGTATAGTGAATATTTTTTTATAACGGTCGATTTAATTTCTTAATGTGTCTTAACAAAGGTCACTGACAACATAAAAATCTAACAGTTGCAGAATACTATTATACAAAAACGTTACATACTCGTAAATATTATTATTATTATTTTGTTGAATCACTCTTTACATTATGATCGGTGTAAAGGGTATTATAGCTATCATAGTGATTCTCGTGACATGTGATAGTTAGTTAATCTATCGCCATTTTATTGTCACATGAATTCTACACCAGACCAAATACAGTGTGACAATCACACTGCCCTCGCCGGGAATCGAACCCGGAACCTTCAGGGTGGCAGTCAATGGACTTACCGCTCGGCCACGAAGGTCGTCATATCCGTCATATCCAAAATTATCGTCATATCCGTCATATCCAAGAAAGTTGATTTAATGGCGACCGGGTGGTGGTCTAGGGGATAGAACCCCTGGCTCTTGATCCAGGGGAATTGGGTTCAAGTCTGGACACGACCAGATTCCTTTTTCATAATAATGAGCTTTTTCTGCTCATACTGAAGATTCGTCTTAATTATTTAATATGGAGTTTTACATCATTGTTCAAGAAACAATAAATAAAAAATATTTGTATCTTGTTTCTGTAGACGTTTCGTTGAATGTATTATACCTACATTAATAATTTTATGTACACGCATATCATGATTACTATTAAACCCTTCGATATAGGTAAATCTGGTTATACTAGTGTTGCGATACCGTATCGTAAGCATCAAAAGGGATAATAAGAAATACTATTGGTTATATAATGTAACGAATATTACCCTTGTCCTCCAGAGTGGATGTTGGTGTAACCGTAGCCGTTGTATCCGTGTCCCCCGTAGTCCCCGCCGTAGCCTAGGCCCCCGTGAGACAGCCCTCCGAGGGCATGGTACCCTCCGCCAGCGCCTCCCCGGACTATGTTATTGTGTGAGATGGCTACATGCCCGTGGCACAGTCCCACCAGCGCCAGACATAGAGACATCTGCAAAATAATATGTAATAAGCACAATGTTTCTAAGTATCATTCCAGTATCTTCTTCAAAGGCCTATTTCCTTCCTAGTCCCTATAGTCTCCAAGTCTCCACTCCTTTTCCTTGGCCTTCATTTGAGTATTGTGGGTGCACATCAATTACTTTCGCATCCAGATAGTCCCGGTTATTCAGGCATCTTCAGTCTGTCTTTTAGGTGGCCTCCCGACATCCATTGGAGTATTCTGGGTGTCCATCTGGTATTGCCTTGTCTGGTAATATTTTCAGCCCATTGACAAACACATGCACATTGACAGCAAGATCAGAATTATTTGACATGCGTGCGACCTATCACGACGTATGCTGTAGAGACACGGCCCGATAGCGACCGTGTTCAGCAGTTTGATTGCTCTCCCCACCGGCATCACCAGAGGCAGGTTGGTTCTGCATGTTGGGAGATAAAACAGTCTGTGCTGACGCTGTCGAAGCTAACCATCCGGAACATAAAGATGAATACCCTCCAAGATGACGGAATTCTCTAAGAATCCCCTGATGAGTCTGAAGAAATGGATAGGTGTGAACCTATTCCTTCCTAATCTGTAGACTATTGTTCCCCAGCATGCCCAAGAGGAATGACTAGTTTCGCATTATCAAATGTTTGATAATATTCTAGAAATGGGACGTTTTCATTCATGTTATTTATATACAATTTGATTAGAATTAATTCTTTAATTTAATATTGATGATAAAAAGTTTTTTAATACACCCAATAAACCGCAGAGCTAAAAAGAAGAATTGGACTAAGCTGGACAGCTTTCGGAAACATGAGTTACATCCTTAAAAACCGGAAAATACCGATCAACCTGAAACGAAAAGTCTATGAAGCCTGCGTACTGCCAGTTGGTACTTATGGTCTTGAAACTACTACATTGTCCAAACAAAGTGGCGAGAAACTACGAGTGACCCAAAGAGCCATGGAAAGAGCCATGTTAGGAATAAGCCTAAGTGACAGAGTCAGAAACGATACGGTGAGAGAAAAAAACAAAGGTCACTGACATCATCCACGGGGTGGCGACTCTAAAATGGCAATGGGTAGATCACGTAGCCAAAATCTCAGATGAAAAGTGGATAAGAAGACTGCTGACTTGGATACCGTGGACGGCAAAGAGAAGTGCAGGGCGACCGCAACTACGGTAGAAAGATGATCTGAACAGACACGTCCGAATAACCTGGATGCAGTCTGCCATCTAAGCGAAGTGACATGGAAGCGAATGGAGGAGGCCTTTGTCCAGGAGTGGACGGGAATAGGCTGAGGAAGAAGAAGATGAAACGAAACACTTTTTACTTTGGAATGAAGCACTTAATTTATGACGTTTATCTTATAAATGGTGACATAAGTTAATGAAAACGTAAGTTTTCTAGATATATTTTATATCTCTTATGGAAGTCCAATGTTTTTTATTACTATGGCATTATGAAAACAATTAATAATGCCTTAGCAAAAATGACAACAAACAACTTCTAGAAACCCGACGTTTTCATCAATATTAAAAATAAAATCACTTCGATTTAATTCTGGCAGCAAACAGATTATTTTTTAATTGTTATCGTATTAAATTGAAAGCTCTGATCACCTTTAATAAAGCCATGATGCTGTTCACAGAAGTCACAAGACACGACTGATGAAAGGTCCTGGAGACTGGGACTTATATACCCCCGAATGTGCTTGTTCGCTCATTAATTTTAACTTATTCTTAATGTCACGCTTCCCTGAACATTGCGTATTGTTTTAATGTATTCCTGCGCGATGTGCCAACGCCATCTTGTCAGGGAAGGAAATAGGCATAATATATCGTTAAAATATTATTTTACACATTGCAGCGCTTCTCAGTGCGTGCAGCCAATCTACAGACAACCTGAGTTCATTACCACGATACAAGAAATATTTTCGTTAATATTAATGGTGAGTTAATTTTTGGAAGGTTTTTGGCAGTTTAGATACCACGCTGGCCAGGCGGGTTGGTATCTTTTAATTCAGCCGCCATGAGGAACAGACGCTGTTTGTAGCCGCCCCTGACATGGGGAACAGACGTGGGCTGCCTTTGGTACACTGAGACATGTCTTTGAAAATGTTGAAATACCGGTCTGTCTCAAAAGAAAGGTCTACGATATGTGTATACTGCTCATGATGACATACGGACTGGAGACGACAACTCTTACAGCAAAAAGTGTCCACAGGCTCAAGTGTACACAGAGGTCCATGGAAAGACGCTTGGTGTGAGCTTGCATCCCCATAAGAAACGAAGAAATCAGACGCCGCACCAGGGTTGCTGACGTCATGGACCGAGTGGCAAAATTAAAGTGGCAATGGACTGGACACTGGGCTAGACAAGGTGGCAACAGATGGACACCCAGGATACCCAGTTGGAGACCATGGGAAAATAGACGAAGTGTCGGAAGGCCACCGATGAGATGGACCGATGGTATTATCAAAAGGGTTGGAAAATCTTGGATGCAAAAGGGGAAGGATAGAGACGAGTGGAAGAAATTGGAAGAGGCCTATATCCAGCAGTGGAGGGAAGAAGGCTAGCAAAGAAGAAGAAGATTAATGGCGAGTTTTAGTTTAATTTTAACTGTCATCATGATTAATGATTTTTCTAAAGCCTTTGATACCGTCAACCATGATGTACTTCTGCGAAAGCTGTCGGAAATTGGTTTCTCTTCTTAGTTGGCTATATTTTTATTAGCTACCTAAGGGAGAGGAAACAGTTAACCTCATACGGTATATTTCAATCTGCACTTTTTCCCGTATATTCCGGAGTGCCACAGGGCTCAAACCTTAGTCCACTCCTCTTCACCATCTTCATTAATGATATCGCGAGGGTTATAAAATTTTAGCGATTTCTTTTATTTGCAGATGAACTTAAATTATTCCTTGAGATAAAAAGCCACGAAGATTGGCTCCGTCTCCAGTCAGATGTTAATAATATCGTCCGCTGGAGTAAAACCAATCAAATTTATTTAAATGTCTCTAAATGCGTAATTTTATCTTTTACGAGAGCATTGCGTACTGTTTATTACAGATACACAATGGATAACCAGCAACTTAAGAGTGTTTCAACGATAAGGGATCTTGGTATTGTTTATGAAAGTGGGTTGACTTTCCATACTCACATTGAGAGAATATGTGGAGTTGCACTGAAAATGTTGGGATTTATTCTCCGAACTGGTAGAGTTTTCAAGAATCCCTATGTTTTGCGAATTTTATATAACCCATTGGTCCGGAGCCGGCTCGAGTGTGGCTCGGTGATGAGTCCCCGCGAGGCGAGATACTCGCTCATGTTAGAGAGGGTTCAGAATAGATTTCTGAGATATCTCTACATGAAGGAGTTTGACAGCTATCCGTGGCTTTATCCCACTGTATTCCTCTTGGGCATGCTGGGGACCAATAGCTTACAGATAAGAAGGGATGGGTGCACACTTACCCATTTCTTCAGACTTATCAGGGGATTATTTGAGAATTCCGTCATCTTGAAGGCTATCCATCTTTATGTTCAGGATGGTTATCTTCGACAGCGTCAGCACAGACTGTTTTATCTCCCAGCATGCAGAACCAACCTGCCTCTGGTGATGCCGGTGGGGAGAGCAATCAAACTGCTGAACATGTACGTTCAGAAGACAAACACTCTTGACTTTGGAGAGTATCTTGTATACCTAATGTCGAACCATCTCTCATACGTTCCTGGTATTATATATTTATTATATTTTACCTGTTCTCAATAGATGTCTTAAACTTTAAAAATTGTTTGTAATATCTTTTGAGAAAAAATAAACTGATTTGATTTGTACAATATTTTGAATGTATACAAATACTTGTAGACGGACAACTGGATTTCACCCATTGCGGGCTATCAATTCAAATATATACAACTTCCAAAAATTTGTCAGACATGGTGGTCATAAGAAAAAAAATTTGGAATGGGGAATGTTGTATTACATGGAGCGTGCGCTTGACCCAACCAATGACAGGTCATAAGTCCTGTAAACACCACCAACCATATTCTGTTTCCAATTTGCATCTTCGTCTCTATTGAGATACAATTGATTCTTGATTTGATTTGATCATTTTAAAATATCATTTAACTGTCATCTTCCTCCGTACCTTCCAAGCCTGCTTTCATACTACCGAGGTAACAAAAGCTGTTCGTGGTCACAAGGAGGACACCGTGAATCAAGATTGGGGAGATGTCATTTGTGTCCAATACTACATGCAGCCCTATAAATCTCCATGTTGCAAATATTGTTTGTGGTACTTACGGGGTGTTAAATTCTTTAAAGACGGCTTTGCGGTACGCGTATAAAATAATTGAGAACCTGTGGCAATTTCATTACCGAATATTTTTTATATAATTGTATTCATCGATCTACTTAACGAAGGTCACTGCTCCTCAAAATTTGTTACAATTTCGATGACTTTGATACAAAAAATGCGTAGACTTTAATTATTTATACATTTTTAAATATGTTATGTGAAATTAGCCGCGACCTCCGATATGTATAGAAGGCCAGTTTAGCATTTCCTTTCATATTAATTATTGGAATTTATTGTAATGTTTAATATCAAACAACGCATTTTTTCGGATTTCACTAATATTCTAATGTATGTTAATTTTGAACTACCCGGATCTTTATTATTATTTCTGTAACTCTATGGTGTTATTGTACCGGCTCTTATGTATGGAAACGAAGCGTGTAACTGGCAAAAGAAGGATAGAAGTAGAATAAATGCAGTAGAAATGAGATCTCTTAAACGAATGTGTAGACACTCTGTGAATGATAGAGTGTCGAATGAAATTATAACAAGTGAATGCGGTGCGAATGATGATGTTCTGAACAAAATAATGAATGTTATGAACAAAATAAGGATCGTTAAGATGGTTTGGACACATGAAATAATGAATGAAGAAAGAACGGTAAAAAATTATATGTTAACGATGTAAATGGAACTAGAAATAGAGGAAGACCGAGGAAAACGTGGCAAGATCAAATAAATCAAATATTGAATGTCGGCCACGTGAGGAGTCAGAGAAATCGACGCGCGTGCATGACACGATGTATGAATATTGAGGAAGCGAGAGAAATATGTCAGGAAAGAAAAATGTAGCAGTCCATTCTTAATGCCTACCCCTTCGGCGAGACGGCCTGAAGGTAAGTTAGTTAATTTTTATTATATTTACAACTCTATATCTTAATTAAAATAATGAGAGGTATATATTAAACTGACTAATAACTAAACTGACTAACTAACTACCCATCACGCCGTCTCTCCGAAGGGGTAGGCAGAAATAATGGACTGCCACACTTTAACCGATGCGGCACTCCATTCTTCTCTTTTCGCCCCCGCGCGAGACGCGGTGTGATGGGTAGCGAACTTCATCGGCACCAATAGGCATCTCCCGCGCACACTACGATCTTCCAACGTCCACAAAATAAATTCAAAACAAATAATATGAAATACAACGATATGAAATAAAATAACAAAATAAAAATAATATAACACACAATGTTCTTCTAGAAATTGAAAGGTAAAAACGGCAGTGCACAGTGGTGTTTTTGTACCGACCTTTATGTATGGAAGCGAAGCACGGAACTGGGAAAATAAGGATGAAGTAGAATAAATGCAATAGAAATGAGATTACTTAGACTTGGGTATGGAAAAACTTTATGATAGAGTGTCGAAGTGAATGCGGTGCGATTTACGTATGAAAAAATGATCAAACATTTGATAAGCACAATGCCTTAGAAGGGCGAAATATGTCATACGTAAATATTATAATAAAGCTCCTTGAAAACTATAGTTTTTTTCATACATATTAACAATTTAATATGGAGTTTTACATCATTGTTCAAGAAACAATAAATAAGATCATTAAGATGGTTTGGAAAGAGAAATTGACGCGCGTGCATGACACGATGTATAAATGTTGAGGAAGCGAGAGGCCATGTCTTTGTTTTTTCCATATTGTTGATTTTAGAGCACCAGATAAGAGAATGCCTTCAAAGAAATAATATTGTATATTTCGCTTAACACAGTTTCATCATTTTAAAACAACGCATGATTGAAATTAGAAGACGAGGAAAACACGGCAAGACCAAATTAACAAATAGCCGATAAGTGGCTATGTTTGTTGTCGGAAAAATCGGCGAAGATAAAAAAATACATTTTAAAACCGATAATGCCCTTGCACGGAAAACTGTTACCAGCCGTAAAGAATGCATTGCGTAAACCATACCAACCTACTTAATCAACATTGTTGTCGCCAGGGCTGCTCATCCCTCGACCCGCGGCCCGCAAGCCAATAAAGATGACTACGAAAGCGACCCAACAAAAAATCATCATATTTTTCTTTTTCCTTGTGGTCTGTTCTCCAAAGTGTTACTCTTCCTGTGAGGAAGACTCCCAGCTGTCCTTCCAAAACTAACTAACCATCACGCCTTTTCCCCGGAGGGGTAGGCAGAGAGGATGGATCGCCACAATGCTCTGTCCTGGTATACCTCTCTGGATTCCTCTACATTCATACATCGTACCATGCACGCACGTCGATAATTCCGACTTCGAATGTGGCCGCATTTTAGTAATTGATTAATTTGGTCATGCCATGTTTTCCTCGGTCGTCCTCGGCCTTTTTTTCCACTCACGCTGCTTGTGTACAACTTTTTAACCATTCTTCTCTTATCCATTCACATTGTTCAATTACATATTTATAAATGTTGTACGCGAAATATGCATTGTTTATTGTATTTGATGCGGACGGAGGAATCTAAAAGGTTGTATAACCCTGGTTTACTTTTTAAATCGTCAGAACTCAATATGTTTTACGCTCTACCGAGTATTATTTTTCTGCTTAATTCTAACACTTAGGTGTTAGAATTTATTAACTACGAAAACCTGCGGGCACACGCATGTTTCATTTTGTTTTTGATTCTAATAATACAATTATAACTCAATTGTTAATCGTATTAACCCTTTACCTCATTCTGGCTCATATATGATCCAAAATAATCTTTCGCCATAAAAAAAACAACAAAATAATAAAATATGTCTTGCTTCTAGCAATAATACTAAAGTTTTATCTATGATCCGCGTTACTAGTTGTCAAACTTCTTGCTAGATGTCTCTGGTTGTACTAGATGTGCGTTCGACTGTTTCCAACTGTCGGTTTATGATTTTCTGTACAAACGTGATATTCAAAAGTGTTTTTTGTTTTGTTTGTAAAACGCTATAAATAATTATATTACACTGGTTTACTATTATTTTCATTAGGTAAGTAATAAAATGATCACTTTTACATAAAATTATGGATAATATTGTGTAAAATCTAGGGATAAAAAGTAGGAAGACCTAGAAATATTTTTTTTCTTTTATATAGGAAAAAAAATATTTTTGAAAAATAAAATATACGTGTCTTTTTTTTTCATCATTTACACATCATATATATTTTTTTACAAATTTAAAAAAAAATCATGCAGTAAGGGGTTAATGAATCATTTGACTCAGTTTTATAAATTCGCTAGTTGTGTTCAAATCAAATCTGTTTATTTACTCAAAATACATTACTTAGCTATGACAATTTGTGACATAAGCGTGAACGGTGAGATACTGGAGTTCTTCTTCCTTGTGAGCTGTTCTCCAGAGCGTTGCTCCTACTGTGGGGTAGATTCCCACTTAACACGTTTTAGGCGTAAGGACTTTTAAGACGCTTAAGACGCTTATGACGCTTAAGACGCTTATGACGCTTAAGACGCTTATGACGCTTAAGACGCTTATGACGCTTATGACGCTTAAGACGCTTATGACGCTTATGACGCTTTAGACGCTTATGACGCTTAAGACGCTTAAGACGCTTATTACACTTAAGACACTTAAGACATTACGAAATAACTAACTTACCAATCATAAAGCCGTCTTCCCGCAGTGATTAGCAAAAAGAATAGACAGTCACACTTTTCTTTCCTGGCATACTTCTCTCACTTCCTCAAAATTCATAAAACGTGTCATGTACGTAAGTCGATTAAAATATTTGATTTATTTGATCGTGTCACGATTTCCTCGGTCTTCCTCTATTTCTAGTTCCATTAACATCATCAACATATACGTTTTTACCATTTTTTCTTCATTTACTATTTCCATGTGTCCAAACCATCTTAATTTTCTTTTCAATATTTTTTTCATAACACCACATCTTATATTTTCATTTGACACTCTATCATACACATAGTATCGACACATTCGTCCAAGAGATCTCATTTCTACTGCATTTATTCTACCTCATCCTTCTTTTGCCAGTTCTATATATTCATATATTGTATAAGGGTCGGTAGAAGAACACTATTGTGCACTGCCATTTTAGCTTTTGTTATTGAGTTAAAAAAATAATGTTGTTATTTGAAATTTAATGGTAGAAGTTCATTGCAAATAATGATAAAAAAATGTAATAAATCTTTTATAGTGTATATTTAGTTAAAATCAATTAAAAAAATAGTACATGTATACATATATATTTTCGTGTTCATTTGGGTCACGGCCTTTGGAAAATTACGTCATGTTCTCACCTCAAAAATACCACAATGCTTCAATACTAAAGTCTTCAACCTATGCGTCTTGCCAGTCATGACGTACGTAGCCGAGACGTGAACATTGACAAAAGGTCTAGTCTACAGATTCAAGGTCGCCCAACGCACCATGGAAAGAGCCATGCTTGGAATAACCTTGAGGGACAGATTTAGAAACGAATTTATTCGACAACAAACCAAGGTGACTGAGGTGGCTCTGAGGATGGGCAGGCTGAAGTGGCAATGGGCTGGCCATATCTGTCGGAGAACCGATAGTCGATGGGGGAGATGGGTTCTGGAGTGGAGACCGCGTACAGGATTCCGCAGAGTTGGACGTCCCCCTGCCCGCTGGACCGACGATCTGAAGAGGATTGCTGGACATGGATGGATGGGAACGGCAAAGGATAGGGGGCGGTTGCGTGCTTTGGGAGAGGCCTACGTTCAGCAGATAATGATGATGATATTTTCATAAGTTAGTGAGTTTAGAAAAAATATTCATTGAAGTATAATTTATTTATTTATAAAATATTTATAAACTTAACAAATTATTGTATATACGATCGAGGAGTGTGAACAGTTCAATTTCTTATCTATATATAAAACTAAACATTACTTTAAATTAAAAATAAATCATGATATTAAATTCAAGATACAAGAAAAAAATGATTCAAAATAGCTTATAGCAAATGTCGTCAGACAGGATATGGATAGACCCAGAGTCTTGATGTGGAGACTATGGGAAGAAAAATGAGGCATCATTCGACCCTAGAAAAGATGGGCTGACGACATAGTTCCATTCGGAGAAAGAAGATGGATTAAAGTCGCAAAAGATAGAAAAAAATGAAGACTATTTGAAAAGGCCTACGTAATAGTAGAGAGATGGCTGTAGAGAAGAAGATGACAAAATGGTATTCATTTCGAAAACACTTCATCATTGTCGACATCTGTGCACTGATTTGAACTACTTTCTGCCTCTACACTGACACTTTGCCTCACTGGCTTCGGGGGTCCTTGATTTGTATCAGATATGAAAAACATGGTGACAGATTCCTTGGATAAGTTGTTCAGTTCCTTTGCGGACGTCTGCTCAGAAAACTGACTATTATTTCTATCTTTTGCAGTGGACTTTCTGTCAAACGTCGGGTTCTTCAACGCCTCCGCTTCTGGTGTGCTCTTCTTAAAACTGCGGAGGATTTTAACTGTAGTTTTATTTTCAGCATCATCCCTGATTATAGTCTTTTCTTCGTCGTTGTCGCCTTCAGAAGTGTGGAGTTTGATGGCTTCGGTCAGCGCTAGAATCCTAGGGGATTCTAAATCATTATTAATAACGATTCTGTTTTTGTTTTCGGATGGTTTCACATTAATTGTGTGTCTCTTGAGCGCGTCGAGTTTCGTCTTGTCAGTTTCTTGTTCAAGATTCACTTCAGACGCTAGGAGAATGTGTGATACGGGTCTTTTCTTTTCCGTTTGGCCATAGAATCCAAAGTGCGTGCTATCTGGACTGTTCCCGCTTTCGCGCTTCTCAGCAGCTTGGATCAGATCGTAGAAGAATATTTCTCTTGGGCTCATGGGAGGGTTGTTTGTATTATCGTCCGTGACGACCGTCTCTACGGGAGTAAATGGAGAGTTTATTTCAACGAGATGCAAAAACTGATTGAAGTTTTGTTTGTTCATTGAGTCCATGCTGCTAACACTTTTCAAAGGCGTCGCCAAGGGAGTCTGGCTCTCCGACGGATGAGAGGTTTTAGAATACCTTACATTTACAACAGTTTCTCTTGTGGTGTTTCCAAGTGGTATCTTTTCTCCGAAGAACTCCACGTTCGCGTGACGGTTAGCCAAATCAACGTCAACTGGTTGCAGATTCGGCTTCTTACTTTTCACACCTTGCGATTTTTGTGTCTCGTCAGCTTGATGTGCAATTGTTTGATTTGGTTGTGTAGGATTTGCATTGGACACGTTCTTCAACGTATCCGCTTTCTTGTTGATCAAATCTTTTGTATTAGCATCGTGAGCAGAAGATATGACCACTACACCCGAAGAACCGCTCTTGATACTCTTCAAGCTGTTTCTTTTCATATCTGAAGACTTTCTTCTTTTGCTTCTCTCTTTGATTTCAGATTCGGGTTGTTGTTTTCTTATGGTAACATCGTAAACTGGTCCCTTAAGAATCCTGTCTTCTGTAATTAGGTTCTTCTGGCAGCACGCGTTGTAGCTTTCCTTTTTATTCCCACACTTAGCACATATGTCAGAGTTGCAGGGGCAGTTTTGTCCACCGGGAGGGTGAAAGGTAGAGCAGTGAAAGCAGATTATTTCCTTGTTGTCTCCGTATTCAGGATTCAGCAGCACCTTATCATAGTTCCCCTCGAACTTGGATGACATTCCCTTCCACAAGGCCACCAGTATAATCAGAATAACGCAAAAAACGAAGAGCGCTGTGGTCCAGAAATAATAAGGCCACGCCACAGGCCACTTCACGTTTTCCTTGTGATCATCCAAGTAGACTGTCACTCTTTTGTAAACTATTGGACAAAGTATGAACCAAAACAAAACGAACCACGTTATTAGAAATATTGGAAAAGATATCCATTTAAAAGGATGAGTTCTAATTAAATCCGGTTTATATGTAGAACTTCTTTTGCAGCACTTTAAATGTTTTATCTGTCCATGTTCGTCAGACATTTTGATTGTATTTTTGTGTTTTATAATATCCGAACTGATCACAAACGACTCGCGAGGGAATATTTCATAATCGAACTGAGTGTAACTTAGGTATTATGAATGTGTTTTATGGTGTTTTGCGGTCAGCAAAATATCCAACATTATCTGCAATCAGTGAGAATGGTTATCTATAGACCACTTCCTGCAGAAACAGCGCTCCAAGGTGCCATTTAGGTTAATCGAGAGTAAATTTAGAAATTATTTATCGTATAATCCTAAATTTATAAAACAAAACTATGACTTACTGAATTTTTCAGTAGTAACTTTTTCAAATTCCATATTTTTTTAACAAAAACAACTACTTGAACAACGATATATAAAATTTTGAATGTATACAAATACTAGTAGACGAACAACTGGATTTCACCCATTGCGGGCTATCAATTCAAGAACCTACGCGCTTAACCCAACCAATGACAGGTCATAAGTCCTGTAAACACCTCGATCAACCATATTCTATTTCCAATTTGCATCTTCGTCTCTATTGATTTTTAATATATAACTTCAAATTCGCCTCCATTGGTTTCGATCCTGGGGATTGGTTTACAGCATAGATTGCCAACCTTTTTTGGACCGCCATTTTAGCTTTTTTCGATAGGTTTTTGTTTGCGATGACAACTTTAAGTGCACCATTCACTTTGTTGCCTGCCCCGACCCTTCTTTCAATATCCCTCTCCACTCGCCCATATTTTTTAAACATACTACCCAAATACACGAACTTATCTACTTGCTCCAAATTTTCACCATTCACACTAATGTTGCAGACTGTCATGATTTCTTATTTTTCAAAAACCTTGGACTACTTAACATTCATCATCAGATTATTTCACATGCATACCTCATACATACTATTCACCAGGACTTGTAGTTCATGCTCGTTGTCTGCAAGTAGGACAGTGTCATCCGCACACAAGAGACAGCTTACTGACACTCCGCTCGTTTTGGCACCTGCATCCAACCCTTTCAGCTGTTTCATAAACGTTATGCGAATTAATCGTTATGAGAGGTGCTCGTTATGAAAGGTTACACTGTATATGTAAATCGTGTAAGCGAGTTTTAAGTTTAATGTGTGAGTTTCGTATTAATTATATGCTTCGTTTTGAATTACACGAGTAAGTTTTGAGACCTATTAGCGTTTTTATGTCCTATATGTGAATTTTGTGTTACCTTTTTTTATGTTTCAATCCTATGGATTGGTTTGCAGCAAAGTTTATTAACATTTTTGCTGGTTCCTGGGGTTGGGCCTTTTCAATGTGATGGTTTCCGTTGTTTTATGGTGCAGAAAGTGGTTCGTGAAAGTGTAATAACACGAAAAATTTATAATAAATATTTTTTCATTATTTTTGTTATTATAATTACATCAGTTTGTAAATAAATATGTAACGAATATAATATTGTGATAAAAATAAGGTAAATTTGTTAAAAAAATCTTTCATTATTCTTGCAAGTCAATTTCATACGCCAACGTTTTTCCAATCCTGAAACAGTCGGAGAAGTATTTTTCTGGCATGACCAACAATACTTTCTTCAATTCGACTTTTATCTCCTCAGTCGAGTCGAAACGGTGTCTCCGGAGCGGTCTTTTTAGTTTGTTGAACAGTCAGAAGTCGCACGGTGCTAAATCAGGTGAATACGGTGGTTGTGGAACGATATGGGTCGAGTTTTTGGCGAAATGTTCTCGAAGAACCAATGCAGTATGGGACTGTGCATTATTTCACGGTTAGCACAAAAGTTGATTGTTGATTGACAATTGTTGGCTGACATCAAGGTCCGGAATGTGTCCTACCTGGGGCATGTGCTCAGATGAGAGAAGTACGAGCTGCTGCGTTTAATCATAAAGGGTAAAATAGAGGATCGTCGAGGTATGGGGAGAAGACAGATCTCTTGACTCTGGAACATACGTGATTGGACGGGGATTAGAACAGTTGTTGCACTGTTTAGAACTCCGCAAGACAGGGACATGTACTTTCAAGCGATAGTCGACCTCGGGTGACCCGGCATAACACATAAAGTAGAAGAATTCTGGCCTCTTAAGGAATAGCTTCACTCAAATAATATTCCTTGCTAACAGTTTGAACAAAAAATGAATATAGAGTTTTTCATTAAGAGCGCTCAAACTTTTAAATGAAATAAAACAACTTGTCTAAGTGAAATTGTCACATTTTTTATTTTATTTTAAAGGAAATTCAATGATATTATGTATGAAATATAATTTCGACCAAATGGCCACCGTGGCTTTGCTGAAGGTGGTGTATCTTAGTGGTCAAAGCGTATTTCAATAGGGACGCTCAAACTTTAACAGCGTATAGCGGCCATTTTGTCAACGCCATAGCTGTCAAATTTGACAAGAATACTTATTTAGTCTTGACATTTTACCATGGAACGCTACACGTTTCAACAACGCGTTGAAATTGTTAAAATTCGTTTTCAAAATCAGTGCTGTGTTCGCCAATTTATGGCATTCATGGGCGTTCTGCAGAGTTCATAATACGTCGTTTAATGCATAAAGAGAGAATATTTGAGACTTGTGGATTAAACTGGATGATATGGATACCGACAACATATGGTTCCAACAGGATGGCGCTACGTAGCACACAGAGCACGCCACGAGCGATGAAAAATGGAGCGTCCCAATTGAAAGACCCTATATTTCATGATTTCATAGTATTCGCAAAGTCTAAATGAAAATTTACCTTATTTTTTTATGATAGTAATATTTACGAACCGGAAAATACCGATCAACCTGAAACGAAAAGTCTATGAAGCCTGCGTTCTGCCAGTTGGTACTTATGGTCTTGAAACTGTTACATTGTCCAAACAAAATGCCGAGAAACTACGAGTGACCCAAAGAACCATGTTTGGAATAAGCCTAAGAGACAGAGTCAGAAACGATACTGTGAGAGAAAAAACAAAGGTCACTGACATCATCCACCGGGTGGTGACTCTAAAATGGCAATTGGCAGGTCACGTAGCCAGAAGCTCAGATGAAAAGTGGACAAGAAGACTGCTGACTTGGAGACCGTGGACGGCAAAGAGAAGTGCAGGGCGACCGCAACTACGGTGGAAGGATGATCTGAATAGACACGTCGGAATAACCTGGATACAGTCTGCACAAGACAGAGTGGCATGGAAGGGAATGGAGGAGGCATTTGTCCAGGAGTGGACGGAAATAGGCTGAGGAAGAAGAATGAGAAGAATAATATTTACTAGAAAGGAATTGGAATTTTGTGCAAGAGACGGTTGATCACTTTGTATATCTCCTTGCTGGATATGTCGCAAATCTTAGTTTTCATAATCTTTAGCCAGGCGTTAGCGAATTTGCTTATCAGCCAGTTGAGTCCATTGTCGATCAGGTGGAGACCCACGATTTTGCCCAAGCTTATCTGGAACATTACACAATACATACTTTATAACACAAATTATTTTTTTACGCAAAGCGAAGCTACCGCATAAGAAGGATGAAAGCAGGATAAACGCCGTAGAAATGAGATCACTAAGAAGAACTAACTAACTAACTTACCATCACGCCGTCTCCCCGGAGAGGTAGGCAGAAAGAATGGAACGCCACACTGTTCTGTCCTGACATACTTCTCTCGCTTCCTCTACATTCATACATCTTGTCATGCACGCACGTCGATTTCTCCGACTCCTCACGTGACCGACATTCAATATTTGATTGATTTGATCGTGCCACGTTTTCCTCGGCCTTCCTCTATTTCTAGCTCCGTTCACGCCGTTTACATATACCTTCTTTACCATTCTGTCTTCACTCATTCTTTCCATGTGTCCAAACCATCTAAATGACCCTTTCCTTATTTTGTTCATAACACTTTCATTCGCACCACATTCACTTCTTATACTTGCATTTGTCACTCTATCATATACAGATTTGCCACACATTCGTCTTAGAGATCTCATTTCTACTATATTTATTCTATTTTCATCCTTCTTTTGCCAGTTCCATGCTTCACTTCCATACATATGGGTCGGCACAAGAACACCATTATGCACTCAATCTTAGACGAATGGGAGATAAATCTGTATACGACGACTACGTGGCAGTGTAGCAAAAGTTATGACTGCCGCACAGAATGTTGGAACCCGGGGGTTCGATTTCCGACGATGGCAGTGTGGAATAGAGGTCAGAGCCGATACCAATAGAACTAAGAACCTTCTTAGAGTAGCAGAAATAAGAACCCTACGCTCCATCGCATGCAAAACCCTCAGAGATCGGATCAGAAATGAAACAATAAGGTCTATCTGTGGTGTTGAGGGCATAGTGAGATGGACAAGAAGCAGAAGGCGCTATTGGAGAGACCACGTGGACCGCATGGAGAATACAAGAATTGCAAAAATTGTTAAAAATGAAAACCCAAGCAGCAAGAGATTACCAGGAAGGGCCGCCAAAGAGATGGAGAGATGGCTGGACATCATCATCCCAGGACAGCCCACCGTCACAAACAGGTCATACGACCTGGTAAGAGGGAAAAAAGAAGAAACAGTGTGATTGTCACACATTCTTTAAAATTAGTTTTATTTTGTCATGCCATGGTAAGAGCCATGCTTGGAATAACATTGGGGACAGATATAGGAACGAATTTATTTGACAACAAACCAAGGTGACTGAGGTGGCTCTGAGGATGGGCGAGCTGAAGTGGCGATGGCGATGGCGATGGCCATATCTGTCGGAGAACCGACGGCCGATGGGGGAGACCATGTCTGGAGTGGAGACCGCGTACAGGATTCCGCAGAGTTGGACGTCCCACAAAACACAATAATGTCGTATTTTTGGTGCCAAAATGAGCGGAGTGTCAGTAAGCTGGCTCTTGTATGCGGATGACGCTGTCCTACTTGCAGACAACGAGCATGAACTACAAGTCCTGGTGAATAGTATGTATGAGGTATGCATGCGAAATGATCTGATGATGAATGTGAATAAGTCCAAGGTAATGATTTTTGAAAAGAAGAAATTATGACAGTCTGCAAGATTAGGGTGAATGGTGAAAATTTGGAGCATGATATTATGTTATGTACTCGTATATGGTATAACAAAACTTCAATGTCAATTTTCTTTCTACGCAAGTGTTCGTGCAAACATATTATTTGTCACAATCATTTACCTTGTTGGAATACATTTTGATATCAACATCGAATCCAGTCAGCTGCATTTCTTTGTTTTCGATGTTCAGGACTCCGAGTCCATTCGCCTCTACTCCTACACAGTCCATGCTAAAAAACAGTCAAATAATAATAATAATAATATGCTAACTTTTATAGCGCCGTTTTTGTGATGTAATCACCTCAAGGGCGCATTAAGACGTATTTTAAATCTAAAAATCAAAATTATCGCGATCGGTTAAAAAGTATAGTGGAACAAAGTATAAATTTTAAATTGGATATGAAATATGAAAAAGATGGGTTTTCAGCTTAGATCAGAAATCTGTCGGATCATTTATGCATCTGAGGTGTGAAGGAAGATTGTTCCAAGCTGATGGACCGGCTACCGCGAACGCTCGATCCCCGAAATTTGTACTGGGACAACGCTTCGGCTCAACTAATCTTCCTATTACCGAGGAGTTCGCCGAGCGAAGTGTGGATTTCCTTGTATTTAGGCTGTCCGTTATACAGAGTTCAGATATATAACTTGGTGCCATTCCATGTAGCGCTTTGAAGACTGTCCAGCTGAGTTTATACTGGATTCTTTTTGGAATTTTAAGCCAGTGAAGTTCTTTGAGAGGTTGTGTTATATGGGACTTTTTTGGAGTGCCTTTAATGAGTCTTGCTGCTGCATTGAACGCAGATTGAAGTTTGTTTAATTGTTGTTTTGGAATGTTTGCATAAATTCCATTACAATAATCAAGTCGTGACACAACGAACGAATTTACAAGAGTTTTGAAAGAGTCATGGGGAATACTCCTTTTGACAGATTTAAATCGTCTTAGGTGGAAGAAACTAGCGCTGACCGTGTTATTTATTTGGGATTTTAGAGACAGATTTACGTCAAGATAAACACCAAGAAGCTTTGTGGAGTTTTTGGGAACGACATCATTGTCAGCTGTTGAAATTGAGGAATGATCGATGAGATGTTGACGCTTTGCGGAATAAGTCCAGAGAAATTCCAGAGTTATTTCAATTATTTATTTTCAAATCATAAAACATTACAGAAAGTTTTCAAAACATGAGGACTAGTGGTGGGCGATCCGCTCACGAGTTAACTCAAAGAGCCGGCTCACTTTGGTGAGCGAGTGAGCGATGACTCCCATAAAAGAGCGGCAGCTCAATGATCCTTGAGCTGAATCGGAAGTTGTAAACAGCGAATGACTCAGGAGACTCCTCGTGACACATTTTTATTAATATGGTCATCGTCGAATTTTCTGGGTAAGTCCAGGAATATACCTGGACCTGAAACTGGACCTACCCAAATAATTCTTTGTTAAAAATGTATAAAGTCACATTTTCGTTAATTACCATATTCTGCTCCATTAGTATATAATTTTGCAACGAGTTGAAGTTTCGTCACATTTGATAATACCTTAGAAGGGCGAAATATGTCATTCCCATAAAATATAATAAAACTTCTAGAAAACTGACGTTTTCATTCGTATTAATTATTAAATATTTAAAATAGTTGATATCGGTGCTGCGAATTTACAAACGAGATATTGTGTTTTCTCATTTATCGGGGCAAATTGTAATAGTTTTCTATAGATTAATTAAGTTGTGCATATATGGGCAGAAATGATTTCTTCAAGATGGCAGTAATATACCTAGCATGGCATAAAAGAAAATTATAATATTTGCTTACTTACAAAAATGTTCCCCTCAATTCTATTGAGATGTGACCCAAAAACGTTGCTGCTATTCTGTAGTCAGCTGGAAATATAATATTACAGAAATTATTGTATACGTCAGTAAAGAAAAATAGCTATAAGTATAATAATAAATAAGTATATAGCTAATAAATAAGTATAATAATAGCTTTAAAAATACGCAATGTGAATGTTACAATACAATACAAACCATCACGCCGTTTCTCCGCAGGGGTAGGCAGAGAGAATGGACCGCCACACTACTCTATCCTGGCAAACATCTCCACATTCATACAACGAGTCACACACGCACGTCGATTCCTCCGACTTCTAACATGGCCAATCTTTAAAATTTTATTAATTTGGTCATGCCATGTTTTCCTCGGTCTGCCTCGACTCCGTACCCCATTTACATAATTAACGTATACTTTCTTAACCATTTTTTCTCCATCCATGCGTTCCATATGTCAGAACCAACGCAACGATCCTTTCATAATTTTGTTCATAATACCTTCTTCCGCTCTACATTCCTTTCTTATATCAGCATTTGAGATTCTGTCGTATATCGTTCTACCACACATACGTCTTAGGGACCTCATCTCTACCGCATTTATTCTGCTCTCATCCTTCTTCTGCCAGTTCCATGCTTCGCTTCCATACATTAGGGTTGGGACCAGAATGTGAATTTTGATTTTAGTTTATTGCCCGGAATGTGATATTGGATATCCTATCTCTAAGGGTTCTCCCTTAGAGATAGGACAGATAGGATAGATCGCAATGTTCTCATTTCTGCTATTCTTAGGAGATGTTTGGTTCTGACAGTGTATGCTCTTACTTCAATTCATTGTGGGTCTGATGTATTCACATTATATACCATACACTTTTTTTATTACCGTCTAAGCTGGGTGTGCATCCAGGGTCCGGGTGTTGGTTGGGAGGTGTGATGGCGGGAAGGGAGTATGGATATTACCCGTGGCTCTTTCCGACTGATCTCTTGCTAGGGATGCTGGGCTACCAGTCACTCGAGAGGAGACGAGACATTCACTTGGGTGTTCACTTCTTTCGACTGATAGGCGGTTGTATACACAACTCAGAAATCCTGAGTGATGTAGGTCTGTTCGTCCCCAGTGGCGGATTTGCAATCTTGGCCGCCCTAGGCCGTGTAGTGGAGTCCGTTCATGACAGGGAGATCGTTTGCAATAGTATGAATGACAGTGCGTTTACAAAAAATCTAGACGCCTTCCCTGCGTATTTTCTTATTATATTTTTTGCCACGCTTGGCCGCCCCTAATATCTGGCCACCCTAGGACCGGACATATTGGGCCTTAGGGCAAATCCGTCTCTGTATGGTCCCTGATAACTATCTTCGACAAAGGGGCTTATAAATTGTTTTATCTCTCACCATGCAGAACCAACCTGCCAATGGTTATGCCGGTAGATAGAGAAATATCTGTGCTAAATCATATCACCTCGGATTTCGACGTGCTTTCGTGATATTTTGGCTCACCTGAGGGAAGTACTGTCTTTATTATAATTGTATATTCATTTTACTCATGTTTCTCGCTTTTTTATTAGGTCATATTCTTCTTCTTCTTCTTCCTTTTTGTAGACCCATGTGGTCTGTTCTCCGGAGTGTTGCTCTTTCTGTGAGGTAGATTCCCAGCTGTCCTTCCATCTTTTAGGAGGTCTTCCACGAGGACGAGTCCCATGAGGCTGATTATGCAATTCAATGGTGTCCATTATTTGAACGTGACCGTACCAGTCCCTTTTTCTCTGCTCCATCTTATAATATCCTCAACCTCACATATCTCTCTTATTCTGGTGTTCCTCACGCGATCTCTCAGTGTCTTGCCTGCTATCGTCCTCAGTGTCTTCATTTCGGAAGTCCTCAAAACTTGTTTGGTCCTTACTGTGTCAAGCCCTTGCTTCGACGTCATATGTTATTATTGGTCTTACGCATGCTTTAAAGATTCTCATCTTACTATTAATGGCCATGTCTTTGTTTTTCCATATTGTGGATTTTAGAGCCCCAGAGATTGCAGCTGCCTTGTTTACTTGGGCTTGTATTTCTTCCGCAGATCAGCTCCTCCCACCAGGTCTATGCCTAGATACTTGAAGGTCCTGACCTGTTCTATGGGTTGATTTTTTATAACCAGGTTACATGTTTTGGGTGTTTTGGAAAATGTCATACATTTTTTTATTATTTTTTATTATGTATTACTTATTATTGTTTACGTCCAAATTGTATCTTGAGTGTATTGTTAAATAATTCTATAATGCTTTGGATATATTTAAATAAATAATGGAATGAAATGATATTTCATTACTATAAGATGTGGCCCGTGGTGTATCTCAGTTGGAGAACGTGTTTTGGGTACTTGTGACGGTAGTAAGTGTCGGGGGTGTAGAAAGAGATTTCTTACAAGGAGGGGTTTGGGCGTGTGGCAACCCCTTGAAACAAACGTTCGGCCAGTGTGTGGATGGGTTTAGTGTAGGCACAATACTTACTTACATCCTATGGCCATTTAATTCTTGAAGAGTTATAGATTTTGGGCTTTTTGCTCCCAGCAGTCCGATTCGCCCAACCTAGCCAGATTAGCTATAACATTATCCATTAGGCCTTCCTAAATATCTTTTTTTCGGTTGGTCAAGACGCGTACAGGGTCTTGCCTGGTCTCTCCCAATACATGCTAGGCGACCAACTCTCACGGCACTTATTAAAGGACTGCTGGGTCATCGTACAGCTCTTTGGTTGGTCCTATGCCTCCAAGTTTCCGCTTCAACACCAAATCTGGGTCCCAGGATTATTCTCAGTATCCTATTCTCAATCCAGTAGATTGGTTGTTGTTCTTTTAGAGCACCAAGCTTTTATGTGCGGCCCTAAACACATTTATTATCAGGAGCATTTATTATTAGCTGCATTGGGATATGATTATGCAGAGCTTTTTGATGAATTTAAGAACGATACTAATCTGAAAGCTATTTTTGAAGAAAAATGAGAGGGAAAGGAGTGCATCGATTTTTGGAAATTAGTTCCTGAAAACTACAAAACTGTACAAGATTATGCCTTCCTGCTCCTCACATTGTTTGCATCAACATATCTTTGTGAATCGTCGTATTCCAAAATGAAATGAGTAAAAAACGTATACAGGAATCGACTAATTGATTCTCACCTTGATGACGTATTGAGGGTAGGATGCAGCAATAAAAAACCCTATTTGTCTAAAATTGTCTTAATATCAAAAATCGCACTAATTTCGAAATAAACGCTTGGGTACACGTTACTTTTGAGTATTACTATTCACTATTGTAATTTTTGACGGACAGTATGCTGATAAGCGTTATGTACAACGAGTATTATTATTCTGTTTTAGTTTTTATTTTTTTAAATCTTAAAAATGTTTTTTAACCCTTAACGTACCGTGTTCAAAACAAAACGCTCGCTCCCATGTGGTAAATTCAGTTTACCGCTAACTTTATCTAAATATCAAGCATATGACTCGATGAATCAAAATTTAATTTATGTCATCTTGTAGGGAATTTCATTAGGAATAGATCGATATCTATAACATACATGGATTATTTGAAAAACATATCATTATTAATTTTTTTCTGGAACCATGCGATTTCTGATATGGAATGCGTCACAGCATACGAGCAACTGGACACCAAGTATAAACTTGTCTCCGCGCCGCGGCCGGCGGGGCGAGACTTTACGAGATTTTACGTATGATAAAGGCACCTAGGCAAAATGTATAGTACGTTCAAGACAACGAGTACGTATTAATATTTGTCCCTTTTGGTAAAGTGTAAATATTTTCACAGTTCTGATATTATTAAGTTGCGTGCTGCGTTTCCATCCACAGTCGGTATTATTACGTACCTATTGAAAAGGCCAAAGATATAATTTATAATACGTTCAAAACAGCGGGTAAGTATTTGTCACTTTTGATAAAGTTGTAAATATTAGCAAAACAAATTCTACCTTAACACGAATGAAGGTGAGGGCAGTCTTAAAAAATATTTTTTTTGGGATGAAGGAAGTAATTTTTTGCTTTTTTTTATTACGAAATATTGAGAACACTTCAATGGAGGATTACAATTTTTTATAATATTAGGGTCCATAGGTTTTAAGAAAATCAACTTTAAATTGGCAGTGGAAACTCAATTGACCACATGGCAACGCGACGGTTAATAAAAGAGGGGGGGGGGGGGGTGTTACATGATTTTTTTCGTTATACCAGTGTAGTGTTGCGGCCCACGTAACTTTACAAATATATGTATGTGGCCCGAAGCCAAAAAAGGTTGAGTACCATTGTTTTAGAGTCATTGTCCACGACTTAGAACCATATGTCACCACTGGCTTGATGTTGGTGTTATAAATACAATTCAATGGCACAATACTTACAGTAAACTTTAACTCCTGGGAAGACGAAGTAAAAGTACGCCGCAGGATAATTGTAGTTAACGTCCAGGGCTTTTATATCGAAATTGGTGAGGCCTTCTAATCTCAGGTTTTCAATTTGAAGTTGTGCTCTGAAATAAGTATCCAATACATGTATTTCCTTATTTAATATACCAGAACTTGTGCTTCACTAACATTGACGTTTCCATCTGAACTAAGCATTCTGTAGAAGAATAATTGGAGTATACATTCAGTGTAAATTCTGTGGGATCGACACTCCGAGACAGAATAAGAAATTCTGAAATAAGAAAGATCTGCAATGTGGAAGATGTCGTGCGATGAGGAAGACTGAGAAGACGCTACTGGAGAGATGATGTGGAAAGAGCATGTTCTGAAAGAGTGATAAATATAGTCGCAAATAAAGTACCAACAGGAAATCGACCTGCAGGAAGACCACCTAAAAGATGGCGAGACAGTTGGACATCTGTATCCCAGGAAAAGGCTCCGAGAAATAACAGGACATAGTCCTAAATAAAGCAGAAGAATAAGAAGACTAAATAACTAACTAACAATCACGCCGTCTCCCCGGAGGGGTATTCTGAAAGAATGGGCCGCTACATTGATCCGTCCTGACATACTTGTCTCGATTCCTCTACATTCACACATCGTGTCATGCACGCACGTCGATTTCTCCGACTCCTTACGTGGTAGACATTTAATATTTGATTGATTTGATCGTGCCACGTTTTTTCCTAAACCTTCCTGTATTTCTTGTTACGTTTACGTCGTCTAGATATATTTTCTTCACCATTCTATCTTCATTCATTATTTCCATATGTCCAAACCATCCTAATGATCCTTTCATTATTTTATTCATTACACTTTTATTCGCACTATGTTCACTTCTTTTATTTGGATTTGACACTCTATCATATAAGGACATTGGAGAGGTTATTAAAAGTGTTTGGAAAAGTCATTGAAAGTCATTGGAGAAGTCATTGAAATTGGACAAGTCGTTGAAAGTCATTGGACAAGCCATTGAAAGTCATTGGACAAAGGTTTGTCAGAAGGGTAAGAATTTTTTAAGAGTCCATTATGAATTTACTCACGTAATTACTATATTCATTATTTTATTCATTACACTTTTATTCGCACTGCGTTCACTTCTTTTATTTGAATTTGACACTCTATCATATAAGGACATTGGAGAGGTTATTTAAAGTGTTTGGAAAAGTCATTGAAAGTCATTGGACAAGTTATTGAAAGTCATTGGAGAAGTCATTAAAGGCCATGAAATTGGACAAGTCGTTGAAAGTCATTGGACAAGCCATTGAAAGTCATTGGACAAGCCATTGAAATTCATTGGACAAAGGTTTGTCAGATGGGTAAGAATTTTTTAAGAGTCCATTATGAATTTACTCACGTAATTACTATATCAGAGATGACGATTTCAGTATTGGGCAAATACAGCGGCTCGCACGCTGGTATTCCGAACTCCTCCATTCCTGTTTTGAGTTCTTCTTTAGCCCCCTCTATGAAGCTGGCAATAAATGGATCCACCTTAGTGCGATCAACCATATCCTCCAACTCGGAAGGTATCTTTCCTCTCTTGAACCGGAAAGTATTGTAGTACTCTTCTAGTTTATTCAACGCTGTTTTCAGAGTTACTAAAATAGGAACACACAAGAAAATATAAATTTTACATTCTGCTCGGGAAACCACAGAAATATTTACTTTTTACTTATATATTCGCCTTCACTTTGTGTTGTGGATTCTCATTAGAATAGTATGAATTTTCACGACATTATGTTTTTCTTGAAGGTATAAATGCTGGTGCTAAGATGAGTGATCTGTCTGTAAATTGTCTGCTTTACGCGGACGATGCCGTTCTCGTTGCGGATAGTGCGGAAGATTTACAAGTCTTGGTGTCGAGAATGTATGAGGTATGCAAGTCAAAAGATTTAACGATGAATGTCGGAAAGTCAAAGGTGTTAGTTTTTTAAAGTGAATTTTTTAATATAAGTCAGAATGAAGAGAACTCGGAACAGGCGAGGGAATTTGTGTATTTAAGTAGCATGTTCACAGCGGATGGCCGAACGGACAGTGATGTTGAAAAAAAGGTTGGTGCGGGTAACAAAGCGAATGGAGCTTTAAAACTAGTTATTGGAAACAAGAATTTATCAATGAATGCGAAAATGGCCGTTCACAATGGAGTTATGATCCCAACCCTTAAGTATGGAAGCAAAGCATGGAACTGGCAGAAGAAAGAAGAGAGCAGAATAAATGCGGTAGACATGAGGTCCCTAAGACGTATGTGTGGTAGAACGATGTACGACAGAATCTAAAAAAAAGGTCGCCGCTGATTTTCTGCAAAGTTGCAAAATTGGAGGATGGAAATCGTTGGCGACCTTTTTTTTTAGCTCACCGGGATATTTTTTTTAACTCAAAATAAGTCACGAATTATTAAAAAGAGTCGCCTCACTTTGCTGATCGGAACCGTTCAGCTCAGATCCCTTAAAGAGCTCACTAAGACTCTTTTGCAATAATTTACGATTCACCCAGCGGATCATTGAGCTGCCGCTCTTTTTTATGAATCATCGCTCACTTGCTCACCAAAGTGAGTCGACTCTTTGAGTTAACTCGTGAGCGGATCGCACATCCTTAGCTGTCAATATGAAAAGTTTTTTTTTGTTTTGTTAAAAGACTAATTAACAAGTATTTACATCAATGATATTAGAATTTATTTTACAGTCTTCAATGTGAGCAGAAAATAGCTCATTATTATGAAGAAGGAATGGCTTGAACAGGCTTGAACCCATGTCCCCTGGATCAGGAGCCAAGCGTTCTATCCCCTAGACCACCACCCGGTTCGCTATGTGAATCTAATGTTAAATCATTTCCAATTTTCACAGTTATTGAAAATGCTAAATTTTGCTATCTTGCAATTAGTTTAAAGACACACTTCTAAAATATAGCTAACTAACTTACCATCACGCCGTCTCTCCGAAGGGGTGGGCAGAAAGAATGGACTGCCGCACTTTTCTTTCCTGACATATTTATCTCGTTTCCTCAACATTCATACATCGTGTTATGCACCCGCGTCGATTTCTCTGACTCCTCACATGGCCGACATTCAATATTTGATTTATTTGATCGTGCCACGATAACCTCGGTCTTCCTCTATTTCTGGTTCCATTTACATCGTTAACACATAATTTTTTTAACATTCTTTCTTCATTCATTCTTTCCATATGTCCAAACCATCTTATTGACCCTTTCATAATTTTGTTAATAACACCATCATTCGCACCGCTTTCACTTCTTATATTTTCATTCGACACTCTATAATACACAGAGTATACACACATTCGTCTAAGAGATCTCATTTCTACTGCATTTATTCTATTTTCTTCCTTCTTTTGCCAGTTCCATTTTTCCCTTCCATACATAAGGGTCGGTAGACCGTCGGAGAGGGCATATAGTATTAGTAACACCTGCTAGATTGGTTACATTATATGACGCTATCGACGCACGATAACCTCGGTCTTCCTCTATTTCTGGTTCCATTTAAATCGTTAACATATACTTTTTTTACCATTATTTCTTCATTCATTCTTTCCATAATGATCCTTTCATTATTCATCTAAAATATAAAGAACAAAAATATGAAAAATCATGCTTACCATATTCAAAGGGTTCATAAAATGCTTCGGATATATTCTTCGATACAACGATCTTGCAGATAAGATAGAATAAAGGCGGAATCGGAAGAAACGCAAGAAAAAGAAAGGCAGTGCAAACAAAAGGATTGATTTGCCAAATCATGGAGTAAGCCTGGTGTTAATTCGAAATTTCTTTTAAGAAAACTGCGGCATTACTGTGGAATACAGATAGCATTAGAATTCTAGTGTATTCCGATCTCTTGATTCAAACACTTGGCCCTTATTAAACTCTTAAACTTTTAATCCATTGTTTTGGCCGAAACACTATGATACCTTAACATTTTAAACTGTTAAATTATAATAAATAACTTTGTTTTATGTATCACAATTGTAACTAACTAACTAACTAACCATCACGCCGTCTCCCCGAAGGGGTAGGCAGAAAGAATGGACTGCCACACCTTTCTTTCCTGACATATTTCTCTCGCTTCCTCAACATTCATACATCGTGTCATGCACGCGCGTCGATTTCTCTGACTCCTCACATGGCCGACATTCAATATTTGATTTATTTGATCGTGCCACGTTTTCCTTCGGTCTTCCTCTATTTCTGGTACCGTTTACATCATTAACATATAATTTTTTTACCATTCTTTCTTCATTCATTCTTTCCATATGTCCAAACCATCTTAATGATCCTTTCATTATTTTGTTCATGACACCATCATTCGCACCGCATTCACTTCTTATATTTTCATTCGACACTCTATCATACACAGAGTATCCACACATTCGTCTAAGAGATCTCATTTCTACTGCATTTATTCTACTTTCATCCTTCTTTTGCCAGTTCCATGCTTCGCTTCCATACATAAGGGTCGGTAGAAGAACACCATTGTGCACTGCCATTCTAGCTTTTTTGGATAGGTTTTTGTTTGCGATGACAACTTTAAGTGCACCATTCACTTTGTTGCCTGCCCCAACCCTTCTTTCAATATCCCTCTCCACTCTCCCATCTCTTGTAAACATACTACCTAAATACACAAACTCAACTAATCACAATTGTATTTTTAATATTATTATTGTATACTTATTCCCCATTAGTATATAGTACATTAAAAACTTTTCCCCTGTATAATATCACAATTTAATTTAATCTCTATGAAATTAAATTGTGATATTAAATAACCGTGTTTCAATTAAACAGTTAATAATGTTGAAATATCAAAGTGTTTCCGCCAAAACAATGGATTATCTAATCAACTCATTTAATCTTAAATTATATAAATAGGGTATCCCATATGATGAGAAATGGTAAAGAAGATAAATATCTGATCGAGAATATTGTTAAATAAATTACTGCAGAATATTAATAGCTTAAGATGTGTTGATGATACGTTTTTTTTAATGTAAAAAAAGTCAATTGGAATACTTTTTAATCAGAGATTGTTAGAGGATGTTGGTCTTTTTTTCTCCCTTATAAATTAGGTATATCAAACATTACAAACCGAATTAAGGCATCTATTGAAAAGATGTAAAATAATATTTATAATACCACGAAAGCATGAGAGACGGTTCGACTTTAGAAAGACAAGAGATAACACACACTCTAAAGTCAAGAGTGTTTGTCTTCTGAATGTACTTTCACTAATATGAAAGACGTCGATCTTCAAGTAGATTGTGTTCAGCATACTGATTGCTCTTGCCACTAGTGTCACCAGAGGCAGGATGGTTCTAGTGGCCGGTAGGAAAAATAATCTATGCTGTCGCTGTCGGAGATATCTATCAGGGACAAAATCACCAACATCCTCCAGCATGGCCGAGTTCTTGAAATATCCCCTGATTAATCTAAAGAAATGGGTTATAAGATGCCCATCTCTTCAAAGCTGCAGAGAGCTGGTCATAGTTATTGCCATTTTGCCACGAAGGTAAACGTGGTTATTGTGTATGGTTTATATTGACTAGTGGCAGTACTCACATAGAAGCCCAGAAGCCCGGCTTGCGTAAGAAATTATGAATCAAAACCTCTTCTGGCTTACAGAGGTTCAGCTCTTGTGGCTATTCCTCTTACGTCTGATGGGAACATTGTTGGAAGGTGATTTGGTGGGTTGTTGGTTTATGTGGGGGCATGATTACTTAGATTTGGGGGGTTTGATTGCCTTAAACATTTTCCTGTTTGTAATGTCTATTGAGTTAATAAACTGATTTGATTTGATTTGATTTGATATTGACTGCCATTATAGTATGTTAATATTATTATTATCATACGGCGTCGAAGCAAGGGCAGACGCAGTAAGGACCAAACAAGTTTAGTGGACTTCCGAAATGAAGACACTGAGGACGATAGCAGGCAAGACACTGAGGTTGAGGATATGATAAGATGGAGCAGACAGCGAAAAAGGGACTAGTACGGTCATGTTCAAAGAATAGACACCACCAGACTCCCCTATATTGCATTGCATAATCAACCTCATGGGACTCGTCCTCGTGGAAGACCTCCTAAAAGATGGAAGGACAGCTGGGAATCTACCTCACAGGAGGAACAACACTCTGGAGAACAGACCACATAAGTCTACAATAAGGAAGAAGAAGAAGGTGAAGAATATTATTATTATTATTTTGTTGAATCACACTTTACGTCATCACAGCACGAGCAAAATCGATGTAAAGGGTATAGCTATCATAGTGATTCTCGTGACATGTGATAGGTAGCGAATCTATCACCATTTTATTGTCTATTAAGTGGATTATAACACCGCCATCGCCAGGAATCGAACCCGGGACCTTTGTTATGACAGAGCACTTACCACTCGACCACGAAGGTCACTAATGTATAATACTAGGATAATTTTAATTGTATCTCAATAGAGACGAAGACGTAAACTGGAAACTGAACATGGATGATCAAGGTGTTATGACAATCGATCATCGATAAAGACATCGATCTCCGAAGCGATCATGTTCAGCAGTTTGATTGCTCTCCCCACCGGCATCACCAGAGGCAGGTTGGTTCTGCATGCTGGGAGATAAAACAGTCTGTGCTGACGCTGTCGAAGATAGCCATCCGGAACATAAAGATGGATAGCCTCCAAGATGACGGAGTTCTCAAAGAATCCCCTGATAAGTCTGAAGAAATGGGTAAGTGTGCACCCATCCCTTCTTATCTGTAAACTATTGGTCCCCAGCATGCCCAAGAGGAATGCAGTGGGATAAAGCCACGGATAGCTACCAAACTCCCTCATGTAGAGATATCTCAGAAATCTTTTCTGAACCCTCTCTAACATGAGCGAGTATCTCGCCTCGCGGGGACTCCATATCACCGAGCCACACTCGAGCTGGCTCCGGTCATAAAGAAATAGGTGGAATGGGGAATCTTGTAATTACATAAAGCGTGCGCTGAACCCAACCAATGACAGGTCATAAGTCCTGTAAACACCTTGATCAACCATATTCAGTTTCCAGTTTGCATCTTCGTCTCTATTGAGATACAATTAAATTTCATGAATTAATCACCCACCATGGGTGAAATCCAGTATTCGATGACAGCAGGCAGAATTGATGAATGAGAAAGAGAATAAATGTACAAAGGACAGAGACCAAGAACTCTCTTCAACAGTGTTAATGACAACTTACTTGTGTGAAAATTTTTCGGAGGGTTCATTACATTCCTGGCTATATCTTTAAGCTCTGGCCTTAGGTGACCAATCGACAGCTTCAGAGATGAACCGAAGTTGCATGTCACCAAGACAACAAGCGCTATATAGACCTTCATAATTTAAATAATTTACTCTCGTGTTAAACAGACTAATATGTATCGGGTTCTATCGTCATATTAAATAAAATGTAGTATCTAAAAGGGTGTATGAAATGGACTAAGTTAGCATTTTCCTCGTAAGCATTTCTAAGAAACAATAAAATTATTTTATTAACACTCCAAGTACATGGGATTAAAAATCAAATCAAATCAGTTTATTAACTCAAAAGACATTACAAACAGGAAAATGTTTAAGGCAGGATATTTAAAGAAGGGTTAGGGCAGGCAACAGGCATTTCGTGCTCAGATCGAGAAGGTATGTGACGTTTCGTTGAAGATGCTAGGTTTTGTTCTTCGAACTGTTAGGATTTTCAGAGATACCCGGGTCCTTAGAACTCTGTATAACTCCTTAGTCAGAAGCAGACTCAAGGGAGGTGCCGTGATATGGAGTCCTCATGAGGCTCAGTATTCTCTCATGTTGGAGAGGGTTCAAAAGAAATTCTTGAGAGCCCTCTACATGAGAGAGTACGGGGTATATCCTTGGCTCTATCCAACGGCATTTCTCTTGGGTATGCTGGGGTATAACTCCCTCGAACTAAGGAGGGCAGGATTACTAACAACACATTTTTTCAAACTGATTCGGGGCTCTATTGAGAACCCCTATGTTCTGGAGCAAATAGGTCTTTTTGTTCCTGATAACTACCTGCGACAGCGCCGACATCAATTGTTCTTTACTCCGTCACGCAGAACCAACCTGCCTTTGGTGATGCCAATAGAAAGAGCAATTCGGACGCTGAATCTAATCATCTCGGATTTGGACATTTCAGTGTCAGTGAGGCAGTATTCATAAAAAAATTATTGCAAACTCTGGAAAGAGTACTGCCTCACTGACGTCGACATATTTGGATTTCTTCTGATATGTATGATTTTTTTGATCTCATGTTGTTTTTTTTTAATCTTTATAATACCGTTTTGTGTCCAAATGAGTCGCCTAAATGTTTCGTTTGTAATGTCTCATTTGTAAATGTATAAATAAATAAATAAATAATAAATAAATAAACAGAGTAAATGGTGAAATTAAAGTTGTCATCGCAAACAAAAGCCTATCCAAAAAGCTAAGATGGCAGTGTATAATGGTGTTCTTGTGCCAACCCTTATGTATGGAAGTGAAGCATGGAACTGGCAAAAGAAGGATTAAATAATAAATGCAGTAGAAATGAGATCTCTAAGATGTACGTGTTCTAAATCTATATATGATAGAGTGTCAAATGCAAGTATAAGAAGTGAATGCGGTGAGAATGAAAGTGTTATGAACAAAATCCAGCGCCCTTGAGATGAGTAATTCATAAAAATGGCGCCCTATAAATTATCCAATTTATTACTATCATTATTATTATCTATTGAGTATAGGTAAAATATTATAAAAATACAACATACCATAATACCAGTAACGCATTAGAGATAGTTTGACATTAGGAAGACAAGATACTTTCTAAAGTCAAGAGTATTTGTCCCCTGAACGTACCTTCACTAATATGAAAGACGTCGATCTCCGAGGAGACCAGACTAATTGCTCTTCCCACCGGTGTCACCAGAGACAGATTGGTTCTCGTGGCCAGTAGGTAAAACAATCTCTGCTGACGCTGTCGAAGAAATCTATCAGGGACAAATAGACCATCTAGCACGGCCGAGTTCTAGAAATATCCCCTGATTAATTTAAAGAAATGGGTAATGAGATGCCCATCTCTTCGAAGCTGTAAAGAATTGGTTCCAAGCATTCCTAAAAGAAGTGCCATGGGATAGAGCCACGGATAACTACCATACTCCTTCATGTAGAGATACCTTAGAAATTTTTTCTGTACCTCTCCAGCATAACAGAATATCTCGCCTTGTGAGGACTCCATATCACAGACCCACTTTCGAGTCTGCTTCGAACCAATTTTTAAGGTACAGTACACTCACGGTCAACCCTAAGGTAAACAACCCCCGGGCAAAATACCAAAGAGATTGATTATTAAAAGTGTTTAAGTTATTTTTAATAATGCCACATCACAAAGACAGCATAGATTGTTTTATTTGCCACGCTGCAGGACCAACCTGCCAATGGTTATGCCTATGGGTAGGGCAATCTTATTGCTTAATCGGATCGCCTCGGAGGTGGACATATTTCGTGATAGTGTGAGTTGCCTCAGGGATGCAATATCAATGTTATGATTGTTTCTTATTCTTAAGCTTAATTTTTATTTTTTTAATGCTTCTCTGTTTATAATGTAATTGCAAACGATTTGGAATTGTATGTATGTAATGTTTGTGATTATTATCAAAATAAATGAAATGAAAGTGCTTCATATGAAAATAATAATACAATAACTTGTTATCTTGCTAGTTTTTGTAAATAATACATTTGGAGGGTTAAAAAAGTATGAAAAATTCAGCTTATTGTTCCAAAATTATTTGCGGCTATAAAATTAACTTGTCACAGGTTTAGGTAGCGGTATTAGTTACAGTCAAGAATTACCGACTGTATGAAGGTAACAAGACGGTAATGCTGCACTTTGATTAACCGTGAAGTTCTCCATTGTGAAATATTATTGGTTTTCTACAGCATAATGCGAACAGCATATAAATATTATATTAATAAAACGGTAACGGAAGTCCACTTTAAAAAAAGATTCTTAACCTCTATGCCATAGATGGGCAACCGCCGGCCCGCGGAGCTATTTTGTCCAGCCCTGATTCATCTCGGCGAAGTAATAGAGAAATAAAATTATAGTTTAAATAATGCAGATGACACGGGCGCTTGCAGTGATTCGGCGAAACTCGTATACGCACCGAAGGAAAATCACCATTTTACAAAGTTGCTTTGACGGATTTTTATAAATAATACTGTCACACTTTTCTTTCCTGACATATTTCTCTCGCTTCCTCAACATTCATACATCGTGTCATGCACGCGCGTCGATTTCTCTGACTCCTCACATGGCCGACATTCAATATTTGATTTATTTGATCGTGCCACGTTTTCCTCGGTCTTCCTATATTTCTGGTTCCATTTAAATCATTAACATATAATTTTTTTACCATTCTTTCTTCATTCATTCTTTCAATATGTCCAAACCATCTTAATGATCCTTTCATTATTTTGTTCATGACACCATCATTCGCACCGCATTCACTTCTTATATTTTCATTCGGCACTCTATCATACACAGAGTATCCACACATTCTTCTAAGAGATCTCATTTCAACTGCATTTATTCTACTTTCATCCTTCTTTTGCCAGTTCCATGCTTCGCTTCCATACATAAGGGTCGGTAGAAGAACACCATTGTGCACTGCCATTCTAGCATTTTTTGATAGGTTTTTGTTTGCGATGACAACTTTAAGTGCACCATTCACTTTGTTGCCTGCCCCAACCCTTCTTTCAATATCCCTCTCCACTTGCCCATCTCTTGTAAACATACTACCTAAATACACAAACTCAACTACTTGCTCCAAATTTTCACCATTCACGCTAATGTTGCAGACTGTTAAATATAAAAATTAACGTACATTTGCAAGAAAAATCATTTGTCTTTTTGGCAGCACATATACACGTGAACAGTTTTTTTCAAGGAACACACAAAATCAAAAATTCGAACGAGGATAACACACGAAAATCTCGAAAATTCTATGCGATTATCATTAAGCAATACCAACGCCAATATTGATAATCTCGTAATTCAAGTACAAGGCCAATCTTCACACTAAATTTTATAGTCAGTATATAATATTATGTCGTTCATTATATAAATAAAAAAATATATAAGAAGTAGCAACGTATTTAATTAAATTTAATATTACCTTATTATGATTAATACTTTGGTCCGGCCCTTGACAGGGAGACAATGATAATTTGGCCACAGACCTAGGAAAGGTTGCCCATGCCTGCTCTATGGTGTGACCGGCTGCATTTACAGCTTAAAAAATGGTTTCAAACTGCAGTAGACTACATTTGCAGCTTATATAGGTTTTTTTTATAGGGGTTTGGTTTTTAAACTGGCAACATTGTTTCTACAGACAGTCAATTTGACAGTTGACAGATGATTTGTAGTCAGTACGTTTTGTCATTTCATCCAGTTGCTCAATAAAGGTGTCGAAAATTGGACTTCACGATTGCGCTTCATTCGAGCTAGCCGTGGGGCTCATATGCCCGAAATCATATTTAAACAATAATGGCATAAAATTATCTATTGAATAAAGCCAATATCATAGACATTAACATTAGTTTAACGTGTTTTTATTTATTTTGAATTTGTAAACTTCTAAAACAAAATCCTTTATATAACAATGTGTATAATGGTGTTTTATAGGTATACAAATTTAAAATGAAAAAAAAACACATTAAAATAATGTTAATATTGTAATATAAGCTTTGTTTAATAGATAATTTTATGCCATTATAGTTTAAATATGATTTCGGGCATATGAGCGCCACGGCTAGCTCGAATGAAGCACAATCGTGAAGTCCAACCTTTATTGAGCAACTGGGTGAAATGGCAAAACGTACTGACTACATATCAACTGTCAACTGTCAAATTGACAGTCTGTAGAAACAATGTTGCCAGTTTAAAAATCAAACCTCTAAAAAAAACACCCTATGTTTGAATGTAAAAAATATATATATATATTTTTTCTTCCAAATTTTAAAGGTTGGTCATGTTATAATAAAGTAATCTAGTGTCAGAAATGAAGACGCTCAGATATATATCTGGCAAAACACTGCAATACACGGATAAGGGAGATATGGAAATATATAAGGAAATAAAAACAAGTTTAAAAATTTAACAATGTCATTTATTTGTATATAAATAATATAACAATTTATAAAAGACAATATGAGATTCCAAAGGAATGATACAGTAGATAAAAACAATTGGATCGTGGCGATATTGTTAAAAAATTCTGAACTTATTCGACCCAAATCAAATGATTTCTCCACTATATGTCATCTGGTAGAGAGATCGAAGCTTAACTTCGAGAAAATTCTAACCTCACTTTAAATAGTATAACCACGATACGAAGAGATATAAAAATAATTAGTTTTCACTCGCCATTAGTACAAAGTAAATAGTCTTTTAATATTGATCACATAGATAGAATCGTAGCAAAAATATAGATGTCAATTAGCCAGGTGAAAATTAGAGCTGTGTTACCAAACATGAATCAACGCGTTGACTGCCACAGTGTTAAATTGTATAATTTACTCATATGGTATCCAATATAAGATATGCCGGCGACACTGTTTTATTGGCTGAAAGTGTCAGCGATCTTCAGGACCTCCTTAATCTTGTTGACGAGTCCGATGAAAGATTGGCGCTAACAATAAATGTCGGCAAAATCAAATGGATGACATTCGGACGGCTTGACTACAGCGGGTCAGTATTGCATTTGAATGGCCGTAATGTTGAAAGGGTGGAAAAATTTTAATACCTCGGCAGCATACTAACTCAATCGCTTGACCCAGATGTAGAGATAAAATGCAGAATTGAGGCAGCAAGAGCTACATTTAATAAAATGAAATCAATCTTCTGCAATGATAACGTAAACTTGAAACTCCGCCAGAGAATGATCAAATGCTATGTGTGGTCTGTTTTATTGTACGGTTGTGAAACTTGGACCCTGAAAGTTAACTCAATGAACAGACTGGAAGCATTTGAAATGTGGCTCCATCGTCGAATGCTCAGAGTTCCCTGGACAGACATGGTTACCAATACCGAAGTCCCGAGGCGAGCTAGGTTGACAGGGAATTGTTATCAACTATCAAGGTTGGAAAGATCTCACATCTGGGTCATATACTGCGTGGGGAAAAGTACCACCTTCTCCAACTGATATTGGAGGGGAAAATTGAGGGACGCCGAGGGCCCGGAAAGAGACAGATGTCCTGGCTGCGAAACGTGAGGGAGTGGACCGGCATCCGAAGTGTGGAGGAGCTGTTCCGAGCGGCGCAGGACAGGGACAGGTTCGCCGAGGTGATCGCCAACGTTGGGGGAACCCGACAGGGAAATTCAATATTGATGAGTCAACAAAATTACGAGATATAAACAGGGAAGCAAATAACATTAGTAGAAAAGGGGTTCGACAAGTGAAAGACAATTATAATAGTGGCATAAAAAAGTTCAGAGGTTATCTATTCATATTTACGCTGAAACTCTAGGACAGTAGTTCTCAAAGAGTGCTCCGCGGAGAACAGCCCACAAAAAATAAGTTGAAATAGGCTAATTGAGATCTATATCTTTCATTACACTTAAATTCAAGGGATGAATTGTTTATAAAAATTCATCATACAACAGTAGACAGTAAAAACACTTATAATATTTTGTGTATAGTAAAGACTACGACTAGGTTTATATGCACACTGTTCCTAAATGTACAGGGTAGAGCTGATTGAATAGACTCGTATTTACAGCAGTTAACGAAATCCCCTCTGGACACCGTTCACCTAAGAGATGAAAGGACAGTTGGACCTCATCTTCTTAGTAGACATTGTACTATTATTAATATTTAGAATCACTCCTTACATCATAACAGCGTGAGCCAAATCATTGTAAAGGGTATAGCTATCATATTGATTCTCATGACATGTAATAGGTAGCTAACCTATCGCAATTTTATTGTCATGTAAATTACCAGACCAAAGACAGTGTGATAATCACACCGATATCGTCTGGAATCGAGCCTGGGACCTTCGGTGTGGAAGTTGTAGCACCATTCGGCCACAAAGGTCGTCAGTCACGGATCGCCAGATCTCTATCTGGTGTCCTGTGTGTGAATCTTCTTCTTTCCTTTTCCATTTCCCATCATCTGGGGTTGGCCCTCCTCGTACGAAAACGCCAAACGTTTCTATTTTGACTCATCTCCACTGTCAGGTTCTCACGTTGGAGCTCCTTTTCTATGTTCGCCCACCATGTTGCCATTGGGCGACCTCTTCTTCGTGGTTTTGTGGGAATGCTGAGGGCATTTTGGACAATGTGTTGCTGTCTCTTCGCATCACATGACCGTACCACCGGAATCGAGATTCTCTTAATTTTTCCGTTATTGGGGCAACCTTAAAGCTACCCCTCACGTATTCGTTCCTTACGTGGTCCAGCCTTGTGATGCCTCCGGCCCACCTCAGCATTTTCATCTCAGCAGCGTGGACTTTTTTGTTGGTCCAGCACTCTGCTCCATATAGCATGGCGGGCCTCACTGCAGTCTTGTAGACTCTGCCCATGGTCCTGATTGGAATTTTTTGATCACACAGGACACCGAGACAAAGAAGTGGGAGGATTAATCCCATACACCCTGGCAACAGCATAGCGCCGCCTGGAGACATGGACCCCGTCTTTGCTCCCGGTCTTACAATTGCGTCCTCCAGGCAGGAAACACGCATTCATACGCACGCTCATTTTTTCTGTTTACCAAAAATAAATAACTGTGTACCAACCTGTGACTTTCATTTGCACAACCTAACATCACAACTACAAAAGCATCCAACTCTTTGATATAATGATATGTATATATAAGAAGAAATCATTTCGAGAAAGCTCTAGCTCCAAATATTCAGCAGTAGCGTTAAAAGCGTACTGCTGTACAGATGTGAGACTTTGAAATCTAACGCGGACATTATTGGTGTTTATAAATAAGTGCCTTCTTCAAGATCTATTGCCCCCAAACAGTGTCAAATGCCGTTCTCTGGACCATGGCAGGCGAAAAGCCAATTAGAAAACAAGTCGCTAGACGCAATTGGCTGTGGATCGGTCACACTCTGAGACGGAACCTATGGATTAGACTAGTCCACTATGGGGGGAAAGAGGAAGCGGGGCAGACCTAGAGCCACCTGGAGAAGAGCCCTGCAGGACGAGGTTAAAGCAGCAGACCTTACTTGGGATGATGTTAGGCAACAGGCATGCGATAGAGTCGGGTGGAGAAGATTCCTTGAGGCCCTATGCACCACGGAGGTGTGACAGGACAAGAAGAGACGTATAAGAATAAACATATCTTTAGGAACAGTGTGCATTCTTAAAATACTCGTAACTAAACTACTTGTCAACAACATCCTCCTCTGGCAATATTAATATTCTCCGTCACAATCTAAATTACATTTTTAACAAGTGCACAGTTATATTAAATTACTCCATCATTTAAACATACAAGTCTTCATGAATAAACAACGTATAACAACCTACGTCTCGATGCATTGATTTTTCTTAACCCCTCATTTCATGGTGTAGCAAATTTGCTATAAACCAAAATATCTTTTAATATCTGTTAATATTTGAATTTCATACATATACTTGTTGTACTCTACATTCTACATTCCCATCTATCTTCAATTATAAAAATTGTCCTCAAATACGAGGTCTGTTCAAAAAGTATCCGACTTTAATTCATAAAAACAACATTTATTGAGATACAATTAAATGACACTAATCCCCTTCAAAGTAGTCCCCTTGAGCTGCTACACACTTCTCCCAACGGTTCTGCCACTGCCGGAAGCAACGCGGGAAAGACTCTTTTGGTATGGCGCGCAGGTGGTCCGTCGCAATGTTCGTGAAGTCTTCTCTGGTCTGAAATCTGGTCCCTTTCAAAAGGATTTTCAGCTGGGGATAAGCCAGAAATCACAGGAAGCGATTGGGATCATTGATCACAGTCTCCATCATGTCCTGTGTGATCTCCACATGAAGTTTCTTGCGCTCAATTGTCAGCAACTTTGGCACAAATTTTGCTGAGACCCTTCTGAGGGCCACATCTTCAGTTAAAATGGAATAAATGGATCCAACACTAATGCTCACTTCATCAGCAAGTTCTCTGATCGTTATTCAACGATCCTGCATCACCAGGGTCCTTACTTGATGAATGACAACATCATTTTAGGATGTTGAGGGCCTACCGGATCATGTTTCACTCTCCACTGATGAGCGCGATCTTTGAAGCGGTTATACCACTCCTTTATCTGTGTGGTGCCCATTGCTTCGTCCCCAAACACTTTTTTTTTAATTTTACGGATAGTTTCCACTTGAGAATCCCCAAGCTTTAAACAAAATTTGATGTTGTTTAACTTTTTTCTGTCATTTTGTTAAAACTAAAATGCCTACGACAATAGCGAACACGTGCTCACTCTTCAACGGCGTGGCAGCGACTGAGTGGCGCTGTGGTTGTGAAAAAAATTGAGCATGCGCACTAGGTATACCTACAAACGGTCATCTAAGCTCCGCCCTCAAAGCGTTATTTGTTTTGCCAATAAAAATTATGGTCGGATACTTTTTGAACAGACCTCGAAATCGAATTAAATGTATTAAATTTTTGACATTCATATGTTTTACAGTACATATTTAATTGGTCAAACCTTCACTGGTATTCTAATTTAGAAGACATTTAAAGTTTCAGTTTGATGTAAACATTTTGAATAAGTACTATATTAGATAGACTACATAACACACATATACACTATCACACCATCAACAATTATGTTTTTATAAGGTTACATATAAAACTTATGCTAGACATCTTCATTTTGTTCTCTTTGTAGGCCTTTATTATAAAAACTGATACAGAACACTTCCGATTTTCCGGGGTCCGGTTAATCGGGATGCGGATTATCCGGGACACTTGAGTCATTGAAAAAATATTTTATAAAAACAAAAATATTTCATAATAATACTTAAAATGCAAACAAAAACTCAAATCTGTCACAATGACAGATTTGGTTGTTTTGTTTAGTTCACATTTGTGCCACCGTCAACATATGTTTGTGGCTCTATAGTCATTTCGAGTTTGCAATAAAGCACCCGCAGCTTAGTTCATACTCATAAAACATTATCGTTAATTTTATTTTACTGTGAAAAAGTGTCTATAATAATGGATAAACGCAAACAAATCGTACTTTCAATTGAGCAAAAACTCGAAATAATTTAAAATCAATATAATAATTTAGATTTAATAATTTAGAATCTAACCAGGAAACAGTAGTGAGATTCTGTAGAAGTCTCGACGCCTACGGTGGGCTGGCCATGTGGAAAGAATGCCAGAGGGTAGAACAGCACAAATTATATCCAGATGGCTGTCCCGCAAAAAGAAACCAAGAGGCAGACCAAGGAAAATATGGGCGGATTGTGTGGAAGAAGATTGGAAGAAAATGGAAGGAGCTGGGGAATGAAGAGAGATGGCCAGAGACAGAAGTCAGTGGAGGACCGTTGTGGAGAAGGCCAAGTCCCACACCAGGATGTAGCACCGAGAAATGATGATGAAGAATGAATTTAGAATCAATATAATGTTGGTTATCAAACTATACGGGACATCATTAATAAAAACTTTTAATTGATAGATTTTGCGGGAACATCAGATAGCGCCAAAGGCATTTTTTCATGTTTTCCGATTAACCGGGAAATTGATTATACGTGATTTTTTTTCACCGTCCATCCTAGAAAATTGGGAGTGTACAATAAGGTAAAAAAAAATGTGTGTATACTTATGTACGTAAGTATGAAATTATACTTCTTTCCCTCACGAAAATGACCTTATAAAAATCATCGTCATCATTCTAAGATCAATTCCTTGAAAAACTCTGGGAGATCATGTCAGTAATGTAGAAAAGAAACTGTTTGTAACGATACTGGAGGGACCATAACATAACGATATCTTTTCTGGACACCGTCCGATCTGAAAGACCACTTAAGAGATAGAGGGACAGTTGGACCTCATCATCTTAGGTAACATAATCTCTGTCACAGATCATTCAAGAAGATATCTACAGTGTAATTAATTAGATATGCTGATACTTAAACCACTACAATATTAATTTAAACAGAATAACCTGATATGTACTGCCACCAATTAATTAAAATATGTAGTTATTTAAGAAGAACCTAAGATGTACTGCTGCCAAGTTATTAAAATAATTATTTAAATGGAAGAACCTTAATTGTACTGCTGCCAATTTACTAAAATAATTATTTAAACGGAAGTATCCGAGTTGTATTGCTGCCAATTAATTAAAATAATTATTCAAACAGAAGTACCTGAGTTGTACTGCTGCTAATTTATTAAAAAAATTATTTAAACGGAAGAACCTGAATTGTACTGCTGCCAATTCATTAAAATAATTATTTACACGGAAGAACCTGAATTACTGCGGCCAATTTTCTAAAATAATTATTTAAACGGAAGAACCTGAATTGTACTGCGGCCAATTTATTAAAATAATTATTTAAACGGAAGAACCTGAATTGTACTTCTGCCAATTTATTAAAATAATTATTTAAACGGAAGAACCTGAATTGTACTGCTGCCAATTTACTAAAATAATTATTTAAACGGAAGAACCTGAATTGTACTGCTGCCAATTTACTAAAATAATTATTCAAACAGAAGTAACTGAGTTGTACTGCTGCCAATTTATTAAAATAATTATTTAAACGGAAGAACCTGAATTGTACTGCTGCCAATTTACTAAAATAATTATTTAAACGGAAGTAACTGAGTTGTACTGCTGCCAATTAATTAAAATAATTATTTAAACGGAAGAACCTGAATTGTACTGCTGCCAATTTACTAAAATAATTATTTAAACGGAAGTAACTGAGTTGTACTGCTGCCAATTTATTAAAATAATTATTTAAACGGAAGAACCTGAATTGTACTGCTGCCAATTTACTAAAATAATTATTTAAACGGAAGTAACTGAGTTGTACTGCTGCCAATTTATTAAAATAATTATTTAAACGGAAGTAACTGAGTTGTACTGCTGCCAATTTATTAAAATAATTATTTAAACGGAAGAACCTGAATTGTACTGCTGCCAATTTACTAAAATAATTATTTAAACGGAAGTAACTGAGTTGTACTGCTGCCAATTTATTAAAATAATTATTTAAACGGAAGAACCTGAATTGTACTGCTGCCAATTTACTAAAATAATTATTTAAACGGAAGTATCGGAGTTGTACTGCTGCCAATTCATTAAAATAATTATTCAAACAGAAGTACCAGAGTTGTACTGCTGCCAATTAATTATAACCATGACATCGAACATGTTAGATAAGATCCCGATTCTATTTCAAACCTCCAACGATTAAACAATCAGATCAGAGAGCTTCACTTCCTTGAGGATGTCGTTGACCATGTCCAGGATGAAGGCGGAAGCCCTCTCCGCGATGTTTTCCTTCTGCTCCTGAATCACCTTGTCGCTGGTTCTAGTCAGGACCCAATTGAACAGAGAATTGATCATTCCATTGCCCAAAATTCCGGATAAAGAGACCTAAAAATATATAAAATTAGTCAAAAATAAAAAAGTATCAAAAAAAAACCTAAGATAGGAAGTGCACAATGGTGTTCTTGTGCACTGCCATTGTTTATGTATGAAAGTGAAACATGGAACTGGCAAAAGAAGGATGAAAGTAAAATAAATGCATTGAAGGAATAAAAATGTCTGTTTTCTAGAAGTCTTATTATATTTTATAGGAATGACATGTTTCGTGTCTTTGCGAAGGCATTATCAAATGTAATAAAAATGTAAAAAAATATAATAAAACAAGAAACGTTAAACAAGACATCTCTTAGACAAATGTGTATAAGTTGTATAAATCTGTATATATTAGAGTGTAAAATGCAAATATAAGAAGTGAATGCAGTGCGAATTAAAGTGTTATGAAAAAAATGAAGGTCATTAAGATATGTTAGAATGTTAAAGGACAATATGTTAACAACGGCACAAGAAATATAGGAAGACTGAGGCCCTTACAAGTTTAATTAGTTTGCTGGGTATTCCACAATCATAGCTTCATACAATTTCACTCTGCTTACACTATCATATGCCGCCTTCAAATCTATAACACAATCTTGTGTTTCTACATTGAATTGTATAGTTTTCTACAGAATCTGTCTTGTACTTACCTTGATTTTATCCAGATCAAAAGCAGTTGAAAAGGTCTTTATGTAAAGATAGCCGTCGTTTGTACCCAGCGTTGCTTCCCCTGTCACCGTCACTTCAGATGCCTCTGCACTAAAATAAAATATACAAATTATTAATACAAACTGCATTAATTATTTGGTATTGTCAAAAGTAATTTGTGATCTGAGTCATGGACAATAACTCTAAAAGAACAACTAAGAATCTACTGGTTTGAGAATACGATAATTATGTTATCTTTACGAGAGCATTGAGAACTGTGTATCTGAATGGGACAGGATTGCTTTATCCTGATACAAGAAATATTTCTTCTATGTTCGCCATACTTTGTGTTGTAGATGTTTTATTTGTATTTTTCTTTTTTATATACTTTGTATATACAACAATTCTTCTTCTTCTTTTAATAGATCTGACGATCTGTGACACAGAAATCATGTCTCGTCGGATGATGAGATCCAGCTGTCCCTCCATTTCTTAGGCGGTCTTCCAGGTGGGCGGTGTACGGAGGGGATTTCATAAGCGGCTGTATATGCAAGTCTGTACCATCCATTCGGACTACATGGTCCCTCCAGTATCTTCTTCTGGATCTACTCCGATCCGATCTGAACGATATCCTCTATTTCGCAAGTTTTTCTTATGTCTACGTTGGGGACACGATCACGGAGAGTTTTTCCAGTAATTGATCTTAGGACCTTCACCTCTGATATACTTCTTCTTCTTCCTGTGCCATGTCAGGTCCCCCCGACGTTGGCGATCACTCCGGCGAAAACCTCCCTGTCCTGCGCTGCCCGAAACAGGTCATCCACCGTCCTCATTCCGGTCCACTCTCTAATGTTGCGCAGCCAGGACATCTGTCTTCTGCCAACTCCCCGTCTTCCCTCTATCTTGCCCTCCAATATAAGTCGGAGGAGGCGGTACTTTTCTCCACGCAGCACGTGACCCAAATATGAGACCTTTTTCACTTTGACATTCGACAACAGCTCTCTCTTGGCTCCGGCTCTCCTAAGTACTTCGACATTACTGACCTTTTCGGTCCAAGGTATACGAAGCATTCTTCTGTGTATCCACATTTCGAATGCTTCTAACCGATTCATTACGTTCACTTTTAGAGTCCATGTTTCACTTCCGTATAACAGAGCTGACCATATGTAAGCTTTTATCATTCTTTGTCGAAGTTTAAGATTTAAATTATCGTCACAGAAGAAGGGTCTCATCTTATTAAATGCAGCACGTGTATATACAACACTGATATACAACACTAACTTTTAAAAAAAAATTAATTACATATCAACATGTTTCGGACAACCAGTCCTTCTCCAGTGATACATATTATAAAGATACATATTTAAAATATTATAAAATTGTTTACAAATATGATCAGTTTTGGCAGATGTTGTTTACAAATATAATCAGTTATGACAAGAAATATTTATTTAGACGCCAGTTGTGTGAGATGTCTGCGATGCGGGAAAACGGCATAGCGATACGCCGGGTGGCGAGATACAGGTGCGGAGTCCGGCCAAGGTCAATGTTGCCAATAGAGCGGGCGACGGTCTAAGAAAAGTTCGGCGAAGGGGCAAGTCTTGATAAAGACTTTAGTGCTCGAAGTAGTGTGCAGGATGAAGATCTCTGGTGAATGGGAATACGGCACAGATTTTATGTCCTGCGCCGGTACCGTACAGCCGTCAATAGGTTGGATGCTGCACTCTGCTGCTGAGTGCGGGAGAATTGTGCAACATGCAGTGAGTGTCTTCTCACTCGAGCATTTCTTGCACTTCCTGCCTTGGCCCTTTGTCTCTCGGTTCCTCCGACCGTCTCATTTATTAGAACACATCTGTCATTACAATTTCGTACTAATTTGGGGAGAATCGGACATATGGGGCGTGAGTAGCATAGGTTTGCAGGCCGGAGGCCGGAGTGATCGCAAAATTGCGAACAAATTCTAAACTGAGAGAGCTGGGTTATGGACCCCTCCGATCTTGCGTCTCGCTCAGCTCGAACCCCCATCATATATGCGATTAAACGCAGTGGCGGTACTTCGATAAAACGATGATTTTGCGCGTTTGAGCAGTCTACTAATAAAATAATATTTTGAATTTTTGCGTGAGTTAAAGCGATTTAATTCGTTGCGTTGCAAATGGCTCCGCTGACATGCGCAGAAATGACCTACGTGTATGTTTTGTTCCACTCATACGCGCCATATTTTATTTCAATCCACACATACCGTAGGTGAGATGCCCTCGAAATCGCCTACGTTCACATGTTTTGTTTCATGTTTTTGATGGGCTTGCAAAATGTAAAAGGATCTTTGTCGCACTTATGTATTTTTAGCTTGTAATCATATAGCTAGTTGCATATATACCAGAAGATATCTACAATTTTTTGTATGGATTTGAAGCCGGGCTTTATCACTCTGAAGTATGGTACTTAAAATATATCATTTGATTACTTACTGTGCATCGCCAGCCGGACGGAAAGGAATGATGGAGGCCACCTTTCCGTGTACTTTATATTTAGCTAAAAATTAGAGAAAAAGATAATTAATTTGTATTCATTTCAATAACCAATGTAGCTATGAATAAAATTCACAGTTAAATAATTTTAATTAGTCATACAGTAGAACCTCGATTATCCGGATTTTTGATTATCCGGATTGGTCAAAATAAACAAAAAACAGTGGATGTGCTGATTTGCACGTCCACTATTTAAGTACGTGTTGGAAAGCGTTTTATGCATTTGTTCCAACAAGTAAAATATTGGTCAGTAGTCGTTGGAATTCAATATGCATCGAATGTTTGTTTCTTGAAAAATTGATCACAATTTAAATTGTATTTATTATTAATATTACCGGATATGTCATCGAAAAGAAAACTTGTTGTAGTTTCATAAAAAAACAAATTAGATATAATCAATACTTTGAAACGCGGTGAATCCGGACGTTTTTTGTCTAATAAATATGGTGTCGGAACGTCAATGATCTCGGATATAAAAAAAACAAAGTGAAAAAATCTTGATGTTTACTAATTGTCAATGTTTAATATCAGAAGATGGATGCTTGGAGCGTAAAGTTATGAAGAAATCAGGAAAAAAAGAAGTTGAGTCGATGGTATGAAAATCAGTTCATTCCAGAAGTGAAAAAACATCAAAAATCCATAGGTAATAGAGGAAAAACGTTATTATTACTAGACAATGCACCATCCCACCTATCTATTGAATGTTTTTTGGGGGGTGTGGTGAGAGTTAAAAGCAGTGGAAGTTTCAGCGTTTATTGCAGATCACAAGTAATCATACATTAACAGTATTATGTACTCGTGATGGAGCGTGCGCCTGGACGTCGATAGCAGCTGGGGCTGATGGCTCGCTGGGCAGTAGCGTCGGTCGGCTGGAGCGAAGACTCGTCGGAAGTTACGTGGCGTAGCCGTGTAGACATTAGCGTGGCTCGGTGGGTTTTTTGTACGTAGACTTGACGGCGTACACTCGTGTCAGTTAGAAGTCGCAAGAAGGAATACTGTCCATGGTGGTCGGATGTACCGCTTTTATATGCTTTGCTTCCCTTTTCACACGATGTTCTGCTCTAGTGACCTAGTGACATGTGTGAATAAATCTGGGCCCCGATTCATCACTTTTGAAAAATAGGTCCTAAGTCAGGCGTTTTCGGTTATTCGTGTAATATATTTCATCATGAAATATGCTGATTCAGCAGTCGAAGTCCACTTATATGGGTTATGCATTCAACCCCGACAGTTTAAACCAGATCGATGAATTGTTTATGGTAACATTTCTTCCACCAAATGTCACATCGATAATACAACCGATGTATCAGGGTGTAATAGAAACATTCAAACGCTTATATAGAAAACAGATGCTTCGACGATTATTGCTAGCAGACGAAAATGATGATGATTCAGTTAACAGCTTCACGTCATAAAAGGTCGCACGCATGTTTTATAAACGAACTTGCTATATTGATATTAAAAAATTATACTTACAATTGAGGGTTAGTTTTGGTATGATTATTTCGAATGTAACAACAAGTCCAACAATTTTAAAGTTGAAGTTTTCGATGATGAATTCTTGGAGGCCAGCGACTGTCACGCTGGTGAGGTAGATATCGGCCCTGCAAATAACATTTGACAGATTCATTACTACATTTAAATGACCAACAGCAAACTCCAATGATCTTCAAAAACGCTACTGTACAAATTCCACAGATCTCAAAGATTCAATTAATTTAAGTAGTTATCCGTGGCTCTATCCCACGGCATTTCTTTTAGGAATGCTCGGAACCAATTCTTCACAGCTTCGAAGAGATGGGCATCTCGTTACCCAGTTCTTTATATTAATCAGGGGATATTTCGAGAACGCGGCCGTGCTAGAGGGTGTTGGTCTTTTTGTCCCTGATAGATTTCTCCAACAGCGACGGCACAGATTGTTTTACCTACAGGTCACCAGAACCAATCTGCCTCTGGTGACACTGGTGGGAAGAGCAATTAGTCTGCTGAACGCGGTCTCCTCGGAGATCGACGTCTTTTATATTAGTGAAGGTACATTCAGGGGACAAATACTCTGACTTTAGAAAGTATCTTGTCTTCCTAATGTCGAACCATCTCTAATGTGTTCCTGGTATTATGTTGTATTTTTATAATATTTTACCTGTACTCAATAGATGCCTTATACATTTTGCTGTTGGTAATGTCTTTTGAGTTAATAAACTGATTTGATTTGATTTGATCTTGACGTCTAGTCTAAAGTGATGGTATTTGAAAAAGAAAAATGTATGACAAATTGTGATATAAGTGCGAACGGTGAGAAACTGGAGCAAGTTACCGAATATATTTATCTGGGAAGCATGTTTACATGAGATGGAAATATGGAGAAAGATATGGAGAGAAGGGTGGATGCTGGGAACAAAATAAACGGCGCCCTCAAACCACCACTGCAAATAGAAATATATCCACTAAAGCAAAGATGACAAAGAGACATGGAGATCTAGTGCCAACCATTATGTGTGGAAGTGAAGCTTGGAGCTGGCAAAAAAAAAGACTTGAGTAGGATAAATGCCGTAGAAATGAGATCACTGAGAAGAATGTGCAGGAAAATGGTATATGATAATATACCGAACGACAAATAAAGAATGTAAGGAAATGATTGGATCATAAGTAAAATTAAAATAGGATCCCTGAGATGATTTGGACATATGGAACGAATGGACAAGAGAAGAATGGTTAAAATTTTGTATATAAGCAGTGTGAGAGGAAAGAGAAGTCGTGGAAGACCAAGGAAAGCATGGCAAGACCAAATTAATTAAATCCTGAAAGGCGGCCACATTCGAAGTCGGAAAATTTGGCGAGCTCGCTTCTTCAACATTCATACATTGTGTCATGCACGCGCGTCGATTTCTCTGACTCCTCACGTGCGGACATTCAACATTTGATTTATTTAATTGTACCACGTTTTCCTGGGTCTTCCTCTATTTCTGGTTCCATTTACATCGTTAACATTAATTTTTTCACCATTCTTGCTTCATTCATTCTTTCCATATGTCCAAACCATCTTAATGAACCTTTCATTATTTTGTTCTAAACACCACCATTCGACACTTTATCATACACAGAGTAATCACACATTCGTCTAAGAGATCTCATTTCTACTGCATTTATTCTACTTTCATCCTTCTTTTGCCAGTTCCATGCTTCGCTTCCATACATAAGGGTCTTCAGATAATTTTTTGGATAGGTTTTTGTTTGTGATGACGAATTTAAGTGCACCATTCACTTTGTTGCCTGATCATATACAAAGTATCCACACATTCGAATAAGAGATCTCATTTCTACTGCATTCATTCTACTTTCATTCTTCTCTTGCCAGTTCCATGCTTCGCTTCCATACATAATGTAATATCTCTTATTTATCTTCTATTTACTTTGCTGCATTTCTTGCTATTTTTACTTTGGAATACTGCACTAACGAAGATGTTAATTATATTAAAACTGAATTTCAGCGTAAACAATTAAATTCATTTGACCTTGATAATATTTATGATTCGACCACTGTCCAAAGACTTAGAGTTTAGAATATAAAGCTTGTGACAAGTAATTAAAATAATAATGTGGAGTTAATTGTGCTTACTTTATAATAGCTTTTTGAAAGACATAAGTGTGGAAGTCATCCAGGCTTAATGGTTCAAGAGGTGGGATTCCGAGGTTCGGGAAGCCTGTTCCAAAGTCCTCTCGAGCATTCTCCAAGATTGCGATGATATTGTCGTTGACCGCATTCTTCCCGGAGCCCGAGAGCAAGCAGGCGGCATTGTTTATAGAGAAATTGCCAATTCGGATACGGTCGATGATAGATTCATCTGAAATAAATGTACAGCAATATTATATTATTATTTTTTTATTTTGTTGAATTGCTCTTTACATCATGACAGCATGAGCCAAATCGATGTAAAGGGTATTATAGCTATCATAGTGATTCTCGTGACATGTGATAGGTAGCTAATCTATCGCCATTTTATTGCTGAGCTGAGCTGGCAAAATAAGGATGAAAGCAGGATAAACGCCGTAGAAATGAGATCACTAAGAAGAATGTGCGGGAAAACGTTGTATGATAGAATACCGAACGATGAAATAAGAAAGAAATGTAAGGCAAATGACTGCATCATGAATAAAATTAAAAAAGGATCCCTGAGATGGTTCGGACATATGGAACGAATGGATGAGAGTAGAATGGTTAAAAAGTTGTACATAAGCAGCGTGAGTGGGAAAAGAAGCTGAGGACGACCGAGGAAAACTTAATCAATTACTAAAAGGCGGCCACATTCGATGTCGGAATAATCGACGTGCATGCATGGTACGATGTATGAATGTAGAGGAAGCCCGAGAGGTATGCCAGGACAGGCCAGTGTGGCGATCCATCCTCTCTGCCTACCCCTCCGGGGACATGGCGTGATGGTTAGTTAGTTACCAAAGACAGTGTGACAATCAGTGGCGGTACTTCCATACAAGCCCAGAAGCCCGGCGTGCGTAAGAAATTTTGAATCAAAACCCCCAAATCTAAGTAATCATGCCCCCACATAAACCAACAACCCAGCTAATCACCTTCCAACAATGTTCCCATCAGAAGTAAGAGGAATAGCCACAAGAGTTGAACCTCTGTAAGTCAGAAGAGGTTTTGATTCATTTTTTTTTACGCAAGCCGGGCTTCTGGGCTTCTATGGGAGTACCACCACTGGTGACAATCACACTGCCCTCACCGGGAATCAAACCTGAAATCTTCAGGGTGGCAGTCAATGCACTTACCACTCGGCCACGAAGGTCGTATATTATAAGTATTAATGTATTATATAAAGATTGAATATTTATATATTACATAACGGATGTGAGACTTGGAAATCAATCACAGACGTTATTTGAAAACTCCAGTGTTTATAAATAGGTGCCTTCGCTCAACTTTCAAGATCTTTTGGGCCCAAACAGTGTCATATTCCGTTCTTTGGACCAAGGCAGAAGAAAAGCCAATCAGATAACAAGTCGCTAGACGCAAATGGCTGTGAATTGGTATCGTTCAGGGCGCACTAGACCGGTCCCCTGTCGATGGAAAGAGGAAGCGAGGCAGACCTAGAGCCATCTGGAGAAGAACCCTACAGGAAGAGGTTTTAGCTTGTTATGTGATGGAGGGATGTTGTTAGGCATCAGACACAGGCGATAGAGTCAGGTGGAGAAGGTTCCTTAAAGCCCTATGCACCACGGAGGTGTGACAGGACAAGAAGAAAATATAAAAATCATTGAACTAACTAACCAGCATGCCGTTTCCCCGTATATTTATTAAGAGAATTTTTATTGAATTTTCATTTGATGAATTTTATATGTATGATAGAATATCTAATGATGAAGTAAGAAAGGAATGTAAGGCGGATGAATGCGCAATAAATAAAATTAAGAAAGGATCACTAATATGGGTTGGACATGTGGAACGAATGGTCGAGGGAAGAGTGGTTAAAAAAATATATACAAGTAGTGTGAATGGGAAAAAAAGTCGAGGAAGGCCAAGGAAGACATGGTATGACCAAATTAATCAATTACTGAAAGGCGGCCATGTTCGAAGTAGGAACAATTGATGAGCGTGCATGTCACGATGTGTGAATGTAGAAGCGCGAGAATTATGCCAGGATAGAATAATGTGGCGATCCATCGAAACGGCGTGATAGTTAGTTAGTTAATTGATGATTTTTTAATTGAATTTTCAAAAAACAATGATATTTATTATCATAATTATATACTCATAATATTGTGTTTAAATTATAAATAAAATAATAAACCAATCACTGTAAATCAAATACGCAAGTACCGATCGCAATCGATTCGATAATCGGATATGATAATAAAAATATTTCAAAAATGATAACATTCCAAATGCGAAAATAAGAAACAAATGAATGTTTACATTTTGAATGTCAATCAAGTTCAAGTACTTTATTTTCTGCGAAAAACAATTCAAAACCAGGTGCTTATCTATTGATGTTTTTAAAACTTACATATTCGGGACATGATTCGGTAAGGTGTTCATGTTTTCAGTGTTTCACGAGGTTTGTTTATACATTCGAGACTGCACACCGCCCCATGCATGACTAGACGGCGCGGTGACGTTTTCATTTGTCTAAAACTATTATTGGCGTAATTTAATTCCATTGTATCACTGCCCACATGTCCTCGCAAAACAAGGTAACATTTTAATGGATAAATATATATTATTTTGATGCTTTAATGCATCTAATCGGGAAGTAAAATGCACAGAACCATGGCTAAATCCACACTCGAAACATTCCAACAGGTAGACACGAAGATTTATCCTCAAATCTTCGAAGAAACGGCTTCTTTAAATCTTTCCCGCCCTCCCAGACGCTTTTAGACTTTTTGTCAATAACAACTGTTGACACATTGACAAACGTCAAATTAGTATTGCAATCCCCAAAATGTTTTTTTTCACTTGCGCCCATTAAATTCTTTGGTACCTACTTGATACTCGTAATGTTCAAACATCTTCAAAAAATTATTATTATTTATGTATTCGTTTGTGTGCATGAATTTAAGGTTATTTTAAAAATGTTTTGATGCATGAAGAATTCAATTTATCAATTTTAAAAACATTTCGCTTGTTTTACTGTTCAATAGACCATTCCATTATTTATTTACTTTATACTTCATATATACACGTCGATAATTTTTTTTTGTATCTTCTTCTTTTTGTCCTGTCACACCTCCGTGGTGCATAGGGCCTCAAGGAATCGTCTCCACCCGACTCTATCGCATGCCTGATGCCTAACATCATCCCATGTGAGGCCTGCTGCTTTAACCTCATCCTGCAGAGACATGTGATAGGTTGCCAATCTATCGCCATTTGATTGTGACGTGAATTCTACGCCAGACCAAAGACAGTGTGACAATCACACTGCCATCGCCGGGAATCGAGCCCGGGACCTTCGGTAGGGAAGTCAGAGCTCTTACCACTCTGCCATGAAGGTCGACTAAGATTCTCCTTCCTTCCTTCGAGGAAACGGCGTGATGGTTTATTGTTGTTGTTATTAAGTTTGAATGTAACTAACTAACCATCACGCCGTCTCCCCGAAGGAGTATGCAAAAAGGATGTACTGCCACACTTTTCTTTCCTGACATTCTCTCTCGCTTCCTCAACATTCATACATCGTGTCATGCACGCGCGTCGATTTCTCTGACTCCTCACATTTCATTTCATTATTTTGTTCATAACACTATCATTCGCACCTCATTCACTTCCTATATTTTCATTCGACACTCTATCATACACAGAGTATCCACACATTCGTCTAAGAGATCTCATTTCTACTGCATTTATTCTACTTTCATCCTTTTTATGCCAGTTCCATGCTTCGCTTCCATACGCAAGGGTCGGTAGAAGAACACCATTGTGCACTGCCGTTCTAGCTTTTTTGGATAGGTAAATTTGAATGTAATAAAATGAATATGTGTGAAATAAGTAGTCAGAATGAATTTCTTGATACAAAAGACTTTATTATGTACAGAATTTAAAACAGGTTTCATCAGTTATAATTTTTTGAATGCGGAATCAAATGAGAGGCGGTAAAATTACATTTTTAAATTTAGTTTTGGTTTAGCCGATGATGTCGGAGAGGGTGACGTTCTTGAGCATGCTGTTGGCGATTTCTAGGATGAACTCGGACGCCTTGTTCTCGATGTTTTCCTTCTGTCCCTGGATCACGCTGTCGCTGATCTCAGAGAGCACCCAGTTGAACAGGGAGTTGACAATACCGTCACCAAGAATTCCACTCAGGGAAGCCTGGAAAATACACAATTCATTCAATTAAAAAAATACTGGTTATAACAAAGGTTTAACCTGTTCAGTATATCAGTATCGGTACGCTTGCGCCTACAAATAATGTATTACTAATTTTTCCCCGGAATACTCTACGATACTGCCATCTGTGAACCATTTGTCACAAATATTAAAGTTTTTAGCACTACAGTAGAGTCTCGATTATCCGACCTAAACCGGCTGCGGCAAGGTCGGATAACACAGAAAATGATAAAAAAACGACATTGAAAATGTGTTAATTTTATTTGCACATCGAAAACTTTTCAAATATGTAACTAACTAACTAACTAACCATCACGCCGTCTCCCCGAAAGGGTAGGCAGAATGAATGGACTGTCACACTTTAACCGATGCGGCACTCCATCCTTCTCTTTTCGCCCCGCGGGAGACGCGGTGTGATGGGTTGCGAACCTCATCGCCACCAATAGGCATCTCCCGCGCACACTTCGATCTTCCAACATCCACAAAATAAATCTAAAACAAATAATATGAAATACAATGATATAAAATAAAATAACAAAATAAAAATAATTTAATACAAAATGTTATTTTTAGATGGGGCATATTTGTCTATTTAATTTATGTTTCACGAATCCACCGTTTTTTTTTAAATTTAGCACATAATGTAATAACACATAATGTTTTTCCGATGTTGCACATGTTGACATGGACGATCCAGACTTTTGTGTTTCTTTAATTTATGTTACACGTATCCACCGTTTTTTAAATTAGCTGTTATATGATTTAATTAATGTTCCACGTATCCACTTTTTTTATTTGGCAGTAATTAGGCACTTAAAACCAACTAACACCAGCAAGAACTTTAAAAGAATATTGAAGAAATTATTCAAATTGTCATTGGAACAAATGAAAATTTTATTTTTACACCTGTCAAAATTTTTTATATAAACGAAAAAACGTATATGTACGTGTAACATAACTGAATGTAACAAACTAAAACATTAAAACACAACTAACAGTCTAACAAAACGGCAGAAACGAAACAAGGAAACAATGCGCAACACGTCATCTCAGCGAAAGAGCTACGTAAGCACTGAGGACTGAGGACTGTCGCCTGGCGCACGAATATAATGCGTGCAGTTGGGTAAAGGAAAGGGGCATTGCCCCGGTAGCTCGGATAACTCGGAAGGTCGGATAACCGAGACTCCACTATATAACTAAAAACTGACGTAGTTCTATGTAAGATGATAATCTATAAAGCATGCGTAAGACCAATAATAACATATGGCGTCGAAGCAAGGGCAGACACAGTAAGGACCAAACAAGTTTTGAGGACTTCCGAAATAAAGACACTGAGGACGATAGCAGGCAAGACACCTAGGTATCGCGTGAGGAACACCAGAATAAGAGAGATATGTGAGGTTGAGGACACCACAAGATGGAGCAGACAGCGAAAAAGGGACTGGTACGGTCATGTTCAGAGAATTGACACCACCAGACTCCCCTATATTGCATTGCATAATCAACCTCATGGGACTCGTCCTCGTGGAAGACCTCCTAAAAGATGGAAGGACAGCTGGGAATCTACCTCACAGGAGGAGCAACAATCTGGAGAACAGACCACATAGGTCTACAATAAGGAAGAAGAAGAAGAAGAAGTTATTTTATAAATATTTCGTGACGTCATCACTGTCATGTTACTTGCCAACCTTTTAATATCGGGCTGTAATTTTTGTATTATTTAACAATAAAGAAACAGTTTTGACGATAACTTTATGTGAAAAGAAACTCATTTTAACTTTTTTGATACTTGGCGCTTCTAGCCTTCAAAAGACTATATAAAACTGACTAACTATCATGCCGTTTCTCCAAATGGGTAGACAGGGAGAATGGACTACCACGCTGTTCTTTCCTGACATATTTCTCGGGCCTCTTCTACATTCACACACCGCAACACACACACGCTCGTCGATTGTTCAGACTTTGAACATGGCCGCCTTTCAGTAATTGATTAATTTGGTCATGCCATCTCTTTCTTGGCCTACCTCGACTTATTTTTCCATATTTTTAACCATTCTTCCCTCATCTATTAGTTTCAATGTGTCCAAACTATCTGAGTGAACCTTTCTAAATTGATATAAAACGCATTCATACATTTTATATTCTTTTTTACTTCATTGTTAGGTATTCTATCATACATTGTTTTTCCGCACATTCTTCTCAGTAATCTCATTTCTACAGCATTTTTCCTATTTTCATCCTTCTTCTGCCAACTCCAAGCTTCATACCCATGGTCCTAAAAGCCGTTTACCCCATTAGAAAGTAGAGTGTGGAGTGTATAAAGAAATCGACAAAAATGTATTCAAGACTCCATCTATCGGCGAAGTTTATAAACTATGTATTTACCTTGAACCTGTCGAAGTCGAAGGTGGTCTTGAAAGCCTTGATGTACAGGTATCCATCGGTTGTTCCGAGGGTGGCAGCTCCAGTGATGACTAACCCGTCAATCTCAGCGCTGCAAATGCCAAAATCAAGCCATAAACATTTCGCAAAAATACGACTAATATCATTTGTTTCAAGATGGCGTCCTTAGGGGCTGTCATTTGAAACTTTTTACAAAAAAATATTATTTATCGATTATTGTCTTTTTGTTTTTTGAATGTATGCAAATACTTGTAGACAAATACTGGATTGTAATCGTTAAGTGTTAAGTGTTAAGTTATAGAAAAGTACTTACTGGGCATCTCCATGTGGGCAGACGTGGATGAGAGAAGCAACAGTTCCGGTGATGCTGTATTTGGCTGAAAATAACAATATTTAATACAATTAAAAATAATTGAAAAAACTTTCTGATACCAAACAAAACTATAAGGAAAAGCGGTGGAAATCTATTTTATATTTTTTTAATAAGTCGTAACCATATTAAATTGAATTTCTATAGATCGACTCATATAACTTTAATATCAGATGAACGATATGAAAATATAATTATGTTAAACTTCGTGAGAGCCATGGTAAGAGCCAAACAATAACAACAACAAACCATCACGCCATTTCCCCGTAGGGGTAGGTAAAGAGAATGGACTGCCACACTACTCTATCCTGGCACATCTCTCTCTATTTTCCTCCACATTCATACAGCGAGTCATACACGCACGTCGATTCTTCCGACTTCTTACATGATCAATCTCTAAAATTTGATTATGCCATGTTTTCCTCGGTCTGCCTCGACTCCGTACTCCATTTACATCATTAACGTGGAAAGAGCCATGTTATGAATAAGCCTAAGAGACAGAGTCAGAAACAATACGGTGAGAGAAAGAACAAAGGTCACTGACATCATCCACCGGGTGGCGACTCTAATGTGGCAATGGGCAGGTCACGTAGCCAGAAGCTTGGACGAAAAATGGACAAGAAGACTACTGACTTGGAGACCGTGGACGGCAAAGAGAAGTGCAGGGCGACTGAAACTACGGTGGAAAGATGATCTGAACAGACATGTCGGAATAACCTGGAAGCAGTCTGCACAAGATAGAGTGACGTGGAAGCAAATGAAGAAGCCTTTGTCCAGGTGTGGACGGGAATAGGCTAAAGAAGACGAAGTGTCATAAAACGTACGTTCTCTAGAAATTGTATTATATTTTTACGGGAGTGACATGCTTCGTATTATTTAGGCATTATCGAAAGTTATTTTTCGTGCGTTTTCTTCAACATCGTACATTTATTATATAGGGTGTTTTTTTAGAGGTTTGGTTTTTAAACTGGCAACATTATTTCTACAGACGGTCAATTTGACAGTTGACAGTTGATTTGTAGTCAGTACGTTTTGCTATTTCACCCAATTGCTCATTAAAGGAGTCGAAAATTGGACTTCACGATTGCGCTTCATTCGAGCTAGCTGTGGCGCTCATATGCCCGAAATCATATTTAAACAATAATGGCATAAATGTAGGTATCTATTAAATAAAGCCAATATAATAGACCTTAACATTATTTTAATGTGTTTTTTCTTAATATGTATTGTATACTTCTAAAAAAACACCCTATATATAGTTGAGGACTTAAGTATCATATATATGTTTACTCACAGTTGTAGACAATCTTAGGGATGTGGAACTTGAAGTCAACAGTGAGTCCCACGACCTTGAAGTTGAAGACGTCGATTTCGAATCCCTTGAGTCCGGCAATCGAGATATCATCCATATCGAAGTCAACGCTGAAAAAAAAACAATTTACCGTTTTTTCAAATCAGAATACAGAAACGTAGGGATGCCAGTGAGGAGAGCAATCAAACTGTTAAATACGACCTCTTTGAAGATCTATAGGGTGTTTTTTTTAGAGGTTTGGTTTTTAAACTGGCAACATTGTTTCTACAGACTGTCAATTTGACAGTTGACATTTGATTTGTGGTCAGGACGTTTTGCCATTTCACCCCCCAGTTGTCGAAAATTGGATTTCACGATTGCGCTTTATTCGAGCTAGCCGTGGCGCTCATATGCCCGAAATCATATTTAAACAATAATGGCCTAAAATTATCTAATAAATAATGCCAATATCGTACACATTAACATTATTTTAATGTGTTTTTTATTTTTCATTTTGAATTTTTATACCTCTAAAAAACCATTTATGTAACAATGTGTATAAGACAGTTTTTCGACAACTATTTATTGAACACCTGATGATGGCAAGACTGGTCGGCGAAACAGCTGTTGCGACAATTCCATAAAAATAAAAATAATATGTAAATAAAAATGTTTTAATATTATTTATTAGTTCTTACTGATAAAAAAAATAATTATTAGTACTTATAACAAATAGCCCAGATTAATTTTCTTAAATAAAATTATTGTATCGAATTTTAAATACGTTATTTTATTAGTCTTTCTTTGTTTAGTTTTTATTATATTTTTACACCTGAAAGGTGGAGGTATTCTCGGAAACATGTCGTGTTTTTTTAATATTTAGTAAATTAAACAAAGTTATTTTCAGTTTCCCGAGTAAATAAAAATGTGTTCAAATTAAACAGTTAATAAAATATATGTCATTCTAGTTTACGCTTTGTCATTGACAAAACGACAAGATCAATCTATTAATTTTAAAAAAGCTTTGTATTTCATAAAGGGGGCGAAAAGCAAAAAAGTTTGGGAACCTATGGGTACGTTAATATTATTTTTCTATGGAATTTGTATGCCGTGCGGATTTATATTCGGAATGTTACTTACTTGACGACGAGGACTTCGTGCACGTTGGTGTGGAAGTGGTCCAACTTGACGGGCTCTAGGGGGGGGATGCCCTTGTCTGGCCAGCCCTCCTCAAAGTGTTCGCGCGCGTTCTCCAGGTAGGCGATGATCTTGTCGTCGATGGCGTTCTTGAAGCCCGGCTGCGGGAGGATGCTGCTAGGGCCATACCTCAGCGTCATATGGTTCAGACTGTAACGGTCGAACACGGACTCGTCTGGAACGAATTCAAATCATAAAACTAAACTAACTTACTAACCATCACGACATTTCCCTGGAAGGGTAGGTAGAGAAGGTGGACCACCTTACTGCTCCAGATTCCTCTACATTAATACATCGTCTCATGCACGCTCGTCTACTTTTCCGACTTTAAAAGTGGCCAACTATGATATATTTGATTATTTTTTTCATGCCATGCTTTTCTTGGTATTCCACGGCTTCTCTTTCTTATTCTTTCGTCCATTTGTTCCACATATCCAAACCATCTCCGGGATCCTTTTTTAATTTATTAAAATGATAAATAAGAATCTTTTAGAAGCTATACTTATTTTAGTGCGTTTACCAGAGGGTTAAATAGGCAGAACATAATAAAACGAAACATGTCGTTAAAAGTAATAAATCTTCTAGAAAACAGACGTTTTCATTCGTATTAATTATGACGGGAGAAATCTATTTATTGTTTCTTAAACAATGATTAAAAACTCTGCATTAAATAATTAATACGAAAGAAAACGTCCGTTATCTATAAGTTTTATTATATTTTACGTGAATGACATGTTTCGCCTGTCTAAGAAATTATCAAATGCAATACAAATACGGATATTTGATAATGGTTTAGAATCGCGAAACATATCATTCACAGAAAATATAATAAAACTTCTAAAAAACAGTCGTTTTTTTTTTTTTTTTTACGTATACAACAGGTTGCTTGAACCCAATTACAGTATACATTTTATTTAAGCTGATATATTGATTCTCGTGACATGTGACAGGTAGCCAATCTATCGCCATTTTATTGTCACGTGAATACTACGCCAGACCAAAGACAATGTGACAATCACACTGCCATCGCCGGGAATCGAACCCAGAACCTTCGGAATGGAAATCAGAGCTCTTACCACTCTGCCACGAAGGTCGTTTTCATTACTATGGAAGAAATTTATGTATTGTTTCTGGAACAATGATTCAAAACTCTGTATTAAATAATTAATACGAATGATAACGTCTGTTTTCTAGAAGTTTTACTATAATTTATTTAAATGACATGTTACAGAATGTGTTTAATGCCTTAGAAAGGCGAAGCATGTCACTCCCATAAATTATAATAAATCTTCTAGAAAACTGATGTTTTCATTCGTATTAAAAATCGAATAAATCTATACACGAAAGGTGTGTACACGCGTCTTGCCCGCGCGATTGTTATGACAGGGATTTATTTGCGAGTCACTGGTTACCGGTATCCTAATAGTAATGGGTGGTATTAACACTCACCACACGGTAATATACGAAGCCTCACTTAACACTCGCTACACGGTAATCCGTGTGGTGAGTGTTAAGTGGCGGTAATCCGTGTGGCGAGTGTTAAGTGCGGTTTCGTATATTCTATATACTAATTACTTACCAAGCTTTTGGTCGGCTGACAGGTTGATGGTGCCCGCAGCGCACACGGCCGCCACCATGGCAAACAGTACCACGAATACTTTCATTTTGTACTGAAAAAAATACACAATATTACACAACTGTATTATGGACTGTCCAGAAACTAATGGATTTACTGAAATCCATAATATGCTTTAATTATATATGATTCCACCAAAAATATTTTTCAACTAGGGTAAGGTTAAGTACATTAAAGAATATTATTAGTAAAATTTGATTAAAACTTAATATTAGGTTAGGTCAGATTATGATCACAGTGCAAATCAATTTTAAGTAAATGTAGAGTCCGTTCATTTCAGGGAGATTGTTTGCAATAGTGTGTGTGACAGTGCGTTTACAAAAAAAACAGACGCCTTTTTTATTGTTTTTTTTTTATGAATAGAAAAGGAATAAAATATTTTAATAATATTGTATATTCAAACATTGAAATAAACAATATATTTTTTAAGTTAAAATTTTATAAGCTTCAATTGTAATAATTACAAAAATAAAATCCCTAAAATTTTAATGTTGTTTGTTGATTTTTCTTTGAAATACAATTAAGGGTGTGACTAATATTCATAACGATACTGAAAAAATAATTAATGGGATTAGTTTGTATTTATTTAATTATTTTAAATATCTGGTATCCTGGCTAATGGTGTCTGTATATTCCTGTTTTTTTTTCTCGCACATTTGTGTTGTTACGACAATAATGTAAGACTTTATTAAAAACCCTAAATCCCCCCTCACTCTCTTTCGAAGGGACACTCCGGGCCATACATTTAGCCCCATCATAAAACAACTACCAAATCGCATTCGAACAATGTTTCCTACAGACGTAAGAGGAATAGCCATTAGAGCTGAACCTCTGTAAGCCAGAAGATCCAAGTCCAAGTCCAAGTGGAAATTTTAAATCAAAACCACAAACACAAACATGTCCTTCACCCGTTTAAATGAATTTATTTTCCAAATTCCGAGTAAGTAGTAATTTTTTAATCACCCAAGTATTTTAGAAGCTAATGCCTTACATTCCGCATACTAAGGACCCAGAACCAATCAAATAGCGTTCTATAACCAATTTAGGTGGTGTTACTAACACTATTTAAAATCATCTCCCTAAAGTGAATTAATTAAATGCCTTAGTAAGTCGAAACATGTAAACATAAAATTTATAAAACAGGAGTTTTATCTGTATTAATTATCTCCTAAGAATTTCAAAAATGAAAACATTGAGACCTATCGTGGGTAGAACCCTTAGAGGAAGGATATCTTAAGAAGAGATTAACAGGACCTGCAATATTGATGACATATTGCGATGGAATAGGGAGAGAAGACGATTCTGGAGGGACCACATCGAGAGAATGGATCCAGCGAGGATTCCCAAGATCGTGATGCATGAGACTCCAGAGGGTCGTTGACCATCAAAGAAATGGGGAGAAAAAAATGTAAAAACAGATCTATATAAAAAAAATGAGAAGACACTTACTTTGTTTAGCTTCAATAAACACAAAACGTTTGAGTTAGTTTGCAATGTGCCCTTTTTATATAAAGTCAGATATGGGGCGATATCTAACCATCTCGGTTTGATTATAAATCTATTATTTTATAGATCCAAAGATAATCAATATTTAGAATATCAGATGTCTTTTTATCTATGGATAAATCTAATGATTGTATTTGTAAGTAAACATGTGACGAATTACAGTGTTCAGTAATGGGAGCACTGGATATTATACAAAGTTTTTTTAAACAGAAAAGGAGAAACAGCACCATTTTATATTAAAATTTTCTAATTCGTTTTGGGGAATTTGATATGGGAATGATTAAAAATGTTTAAAGGCAGGTTGATTCTGTGTGGCGAAATATATAATAGAACAATGTAAATTAGCGTTGCCGCAGTTAACCACAAACTAGAAGGTAGGATTTGATTACAATGATTGAAACGTCATTCAAAAATGTGTTGCAATGAACCATTTACTCTTTAACCTTTAAACGCGCGTACCAATGCGCCGCGTACAATAAAGGAAGCCCACTGCCCAAACAAATATTCGCGCGACTTGCTACCTCTGCGTAGCTGTTATAAAAATAATTATGTCTCTAAAATTAGTCGTCCTTAGCGAGCATATCGAGCCTTAGCCTCCAGTATTCTTCGCTTCCAACTCCTCCTGTACTACGCTTCGACCCTCCAATATGACACTCGTAACAATTTCGCCCCATCTCACCCAACTTCATCATCCCATCGCAGCAATTGGTCTTCTACCACCTGGGTGCCACTCCAGCAATCTTTTTGGGGTTCACAATAATGGCATCCTCTGCACGTGACCGGCCCATCTCAGTCTATTCAGTCTGACCTGGGTGGAGAGACTGGGAGCTTTGTAAATATGGTACAGCTCGTCATTATGCCGCACTCTTCAGCCTTCACCGTAATTCACAGGTCCCAGAATTCTGCGCAGCACCCTTCTCTCAAAAGTATCCAGTCGCTCTGCGAAGTTCACTGTCATTGTCTTCTATCTGCCAGACATCAAGTCTCAACAGGGATAATTCCTTTGGCTTTCACTAAACATCCTAACTAGTCAAAATGGCCACAATTGATCCTGAGAATGTTGACTTGAATTGGAGCTGTTTTAAGTCCTCTAATTACAGAGATTTCATAAGAGAGTTTGAAGAGTTCATTGATATTAACTCAATTGATGATTCACAAGATGGAAGAAGATTTGGACGTCTTCATCACAGGAGCAAAATTGATATCCTGTCTTAACAGATCGCAACAGAAACAAGAAAATATTAAAAAATAGAAAATAAATAAAACACTTTGTATTTAACCACGGTATGGTTATTATACATAATTAATGCCAACTAGTTTCGCTTGGACCCAAACTAACAACAGTTGTTATACTACCCTGATGAAGCTTGGGTCCAAGTGAAACTAGTTGGCATCAATTATAATAAACATACCATGGTTAAATACAAAGCGTTTTATTTATTTACTATTTTTTTAAATGTCTAACCACAAAGGGAGTGCTTCATATGAAAATTAAATAAAACAATAGTATTTTGCACTCATTGATGAAGAAAGATATGTATAATCCAAAATAAAAAAGTGCAATTAAAATATTGTTTTTTTTATTATTATTCGAATTTCAATAAAGTGATGGCCAATATAGAAGAAAGATTATTCGAAGAATTATTTTTCTTAATTGCGATTCGCGAGCTTTAAATATACAACCATTATATTCATATTTTGCTCCCGAGGTAGACAAACTCCTTGGTGTTCTTTAGTGGAACTCCTGACATCACTACTCTCATCTGATGTTGCGTTCGGCCTACAGTCAGCCGCTTTGTTTTGAATTTAGTTATCTTCATGTTGTAGTTATTTTGAAAAATGCTTTGAATAGTTGTTAAGGCCTCTTGCAGTACTTTTTCACTTTCAGCAACCATAGCAATATCGTCAGCAAATCTTATCATGTCCACATTTTGCCCGTGAATCTTTACACCTGCTCTGTGACTCATTCTCTATCTCAAGTCGACAAAAAAGTGCTAATAAAATAACAACGGACGGTCGGTCTAAGAGCGAGGTCGACAGCCGTATACATCAAGCTAGGCTTGCATTAAATAAAAGGTCGAAAATAATGAAATCAAATAATATAGACCTAAAATTGAGAATACTCCTCATCAAGACCGATGTATGGAGTATCTTGATGTACGGCTGCGAGACATGGTGCCTATCCGAAAGAGATAAACGGAGACTAGAGGCTTTTGAGATGTGGTCCTATAGAAGACTATTAGGAATTTCCTGGAGAGACCACATCACGAATGAGGAGGTTCTTCAAAGAATTGAAGGAGGAAGGCACCTGCTCAGGACCTTGTCCGAAAGGCGTGCAAGATGGATCGGCCATGTAATACGTCAAAAAAGGCCTCTTGCATGCCATAATGGAAGGTATAACCGAGAGGACAAACTCTAGGGGACGCCCAAGCCGAGACTACCTAGAGGACCTGTTGGTGGACGTGCGCTGCTCATCATATGCATATTTCAAAAGAGCCGCACAAGACAGGGAAGAATGGAAGAGTAGAATAGAAGAAATTGCTGCAAACCAATCCCAGGGTTGACATCCTATACACCATGAATTTCATTTGTGATTGTGATGAAACGATAGCTTTTTATTATTATTAATATCGTTTAAAATAATTGCAAATATCCAATTATGTATTTATGAATAAATAGAAAGAAATTGTGTGATGTCGTAGGTCAACCTAAAGATTTTTGATGTGATTTGAGATAGCCATCTTGATAATGAACAGGTATTTTCCAATTAAATATAATATGCAATTAGCAATATCGAATGGAATCAAAATACCAGCAATTGTGTAAAGAATATATTTAATTTCATTAATTATTTAAATCTTAGGGTAACCACACCATCTTAACCAATTCTCCTTGGTATACCACAGGGTTCTAAACTAGATCCACTTATTTTTTTTTAATTTTCATATAGATATGCGATATCTTTAATGTGCAGACCACCTTTATATATTTTGAACGTCAACATTGGACAACTGTTTGTATTTGCGATCCAGCATAGGATAGGACAGTAGTCTAAATCGAACGTAAGCAGATTTACTTCAACATATTTGTGTTTCCGCAGTGCTGGTATATCAATTTGGCTGTCTAACCTAATAAAATCTAATAACCTTTTTAATAATATGAGAACATTATTTTGCAACGATAATCTTAACTTGAAACTCCGACAAAGAATGATTAAATGTTATATATGATCTGTTCTACTATATGGCTGCGAAACCTGGACTCTGAAAGTGAATGTAATGAACCGGCTGGGAACGTTCGAGATGTGGATATACCGCAGAATGCTCCGTATACCGTGGACCGATAGGGTCAGTAATGCAGACCTACTGCAGAGAGCCAGAGCCAATAGAAAGCTGTTGTCAAATGTGAAAATTAGAAAGGTCTCATATTTGGGTCATGTGCTAAGGGGAGAAAAATACCACCTCCTTCGACTGATATTAATGGGTAAAGTGGAGGGACGTCGGAGAGTTGGTAGAAGGCAGCTGTCCTGGCTGTGAACATCAAAGAGTGGACAGGAATAACAAGAGTTCATAACCTGTTCAAAGTGGCGCAGTAATTGCCAACGTTGGGGGGACCTGACACGGCACCGAAAGAAGAAAAAGAACCTCTCTATACTGAAGATTCTACATAACATTTTCCAATAATGTGATGTAGATTCTCCCCATTTGTAAAGTACCATCAATATTAATCAAATAACATTGTTGAATATGTTTGTTTATCAATTATTGTTTAAAAATAGTCGTGATATTTTTTTACAATCTTTGACATTCTATCAGATGAGATCGGCCCCATATTTAATTTAACATTACGTCCTGGTAAACAGTGATTTTGAGACGGCATTGATACGTATTCTTGCCAACTGGTTAATTGTTTTAATGTTGAGGAGTAACTCGTTATGCAAGCTACAAAAATATTCGTTATTTTCGCAGATAATATGTTACATTGTTTTTCATTTAGAACCTATAATAAAAATGTTATTTTGCATTATGATACATAAGTATGCGGTGTGTCACATTCAATCGAACACTTGATCTATACTATTTTTAATCTAATCAATATTATCAATCAATCAGGTGGTTTCGTACTTCTGTAATCTTTATAGATTGCGCATTTACTTTCTATAATATTATTACACACAGTGTTTACAAAAGAACCCTTAGGATGCAGGTTATCCTTAAATGACAGAATGCTGGAACAGGTTGCAAGGTTTAGATATCTGGGAATGGAATAATAGGACAAGTCAACGAGGCTTCGGCGGTAACAAGTTGTCTTAAGGAGATCATATGTAAAAACAAGTATATGAGAATTGACAGTAAGGTCAGAATATACAAAACCTGCGTAAGGCCTATACTGACATATGGCATTGAGACCAGAGCGGATACCACAAGAACGAAGGCTAAAGTGCGGGTGGCAGAGATGAGGACGCTGAGGATGATAGCAGGAAAGACTCTTTGAGATTGGGTGAGGAACAACAACTCTCTGATGTTCCATAGTCCAAGTTCGCATAGCGAAGTGTCAATGGGCTTGAAATATTACCAGACTTGGCCATATAATATGGACACCCAGAATACTCCAATGAATGTCGGGAGGCCACCTAAAAGACAGACTGAAGATGTCCGAATAACCGGGACTACCTGGATGCGGAAGTAATGGGCACTCAAAATACTCAAATGAAGGCCACGGACTAGGAAAAGGACTGTCAAAGAAAATTAAAAAGATAGACTGATGACATTCCTTAAATAGCTCGGACGATCTAAATGCAGAAGGGATAAGACAGGGACGATTGGAGAAAAATTAAAGAGACCAACAGGGAAGAAAGCTGAAGAAGAAGAATAAATGTGGTCTAGGTTCCCTTTCTTTACTCCCTTCCTTTACTCCCTTCCGTAGTCCCTTCCTTTGCTCCCTTCATACGTATAATTTATGTTGGTCCCGCATGGACGAGAGACGGGCCTAGGAAGTGCAGTCTGATTCGCCCAACCTAGCCAGATCAGCCAGAACATTGTCCATTAGGCGCTGTCTAGGCCTTCCTAGAGGGCTTACTCCAGTCGGTCTAGACGCATACAGAGTCTTAATTGCTCTGGTCTCTTCGGCTCGGCATACGTGCCCAATCCATGCTAGGCGACCGGCTCTTACGGTGCTCATTATAAGGGGCTGCTGGGTCATCGTACGGATCTCTTGGTTGGTCCTATGCCTCCAAGTTCCCGCTGCAACACCGGGTCTGGGTCCCAGGATCATTCTAAGTATTCTATTCTTAAACCAATAGATTCTTTATTGTTATTTTAGAGTCATTGTCCATGACTCAGAACCATATGTCACCACTGGCTTGATAATGATGTTATAAATACGCAGCTTGATGTTTCTGGATAAAAGCTTGGACTTTAGGAACGTTCGCAAGGAGGCTGCAACTCGTAGGCCTTTTTGAACTCTGTGTTTCAACGCCGCGTGCATATCGTTGGCTTCCGTCATGACCATACCGAAAAAAGTGAACTCTCTGACTTGCTCAATTGTATCTACCTCCATGCAAATATCTCTCAGTGGTGAGTTTAGGCCATTATGACTCCTGGAAACAATCATCCACTTGGTCTTATGTGCATTGACCTGCCAACCAATTCGGGTATCCTTTAATTACCTTTATTACATCTCTATTAAATCGTCTATACTATCACCAGTAAACACCAAATCGTTCGCATATCCAAAAACATTATAATATTTGTAATATAATATTATTAAATTAATATTTTTAGAACTACGTGTAGATTGGTTGTGAATGTTTACAATTATGGACATACCCTCCTAAAGAAGATAAAAAAATTGCGCAGGTGACACGTGGCCTCCTACGTCATTGATGGCGGCCCCCTTGGAGAATATCTGATTCAAATCTTTATCATTATCATTATCATTTCATAATTATTACATTAAATAATTATGTATGAAGCCTCTAATAAGAGTGACCTTATGATTAACGTGTCCAAGTCTAAAGTGATGGTATTTGAGAAGGATATTTCTTTTCATTTATTTATTTTAAAAATATCCAGAACATTACAGATTTTTCTTTTCCAATACACTAAAGATACAAGTTAGAGATACACAATTATAAGTAATACATAATAAAATAATAAAAAGAGCGAGAGACATAAGATGCATGACAAATTAATAAAATGAATATACCATACAATTATAATAAAGATAGTACTTCCCTCAGATGAACCAAACTATCACAAAATACGTCAAACTCCGAGGTGATACAATTAAGCAAAGATATTGCTCTACCACCGGCATAGCCATTGGCAGGTTAGTTCTGCATTTCTGAGTTGTGTATACAACCGCCTATCAGTCGAAAGATGTGAACACCCAAGTGAATGTCTCGTCTCCCCTCGAGTGACTGGTAGCCTAGCATCCCTAGCAAGAAATCAGTCGGAAAGAGCCACGGGTAATATCCATACTCCCTAAGATAGAGGTATCGCAGAAATTTTTTCTGCACCCTCTCCACCATCAGGGAATATCGAACCTCATGCGGCGCCCAGATAATGGAACTAAATTCCAACCGACTTCTCACCAGAGAGTTATACAGCAGCTTCAGCACCTGAATATTACGAAAGATCTTGGCGTTTCTAATGACAAAACCAAGCATTTTGAGGGAGCTATTAAATTTTTAAGTCATCAGTAAATAAGAGAAATTTTGAAGACTCAATTACATTTGATATATCATTGATCAAGATTGTGAAAAGAAGCGGCCCTAAAATGGAACCCTGTGGTACTCCCGATGAAGTGTGGAATACGGTCCATATTAAAATTTGTCTTCTCGAATGAGAAGAGCTTCAGCAAAAGACTGCTAAAGCCCATTCTCTGAAGTTTTAGAATTAACAGTTGGTGGTCCACCTTATCAAATGCCTTCGAACAATCACTGTACGAACAGTCTACTTGTGCAAGTAAGAACGTATGACGGGTTGTGACATAAGAGCGAACGGTGAGAAACTGGAGCAAGTTGCCTAATTTATTTATCTGGGAAGCATGTTTACAAGAAATGGAAAAATGAAGAAAGATACCGCAAGAAGAGTTGGTGCTGGAAACAAAATAATTGGCGCACTCAATGTCATCACTGCAAATATAAATATATCCACTGAAGCAAATTCGGCAGTATATAATGGAGTTCTAGTGCCAGCCTTTATGTATGAAAGTGAAGCTCAAAACAGGCAGAAGAAGGATAAATGTAAGATAAATGGTGTACAAATGAGATCACTGAGAAGAATGTGCAGGAAAACGATGTATGATCATATATTGAACGAAGAAATAAGAAAGGAATGTTGTGCAGATGATTTCGTCCTAAGTAAAAATAAATTAGGATCACTTATTATAGATGTTTTGAACTTCTTCTCCTTCCTTAGCCGTCTCTCCACTGCTGGATCTAGGCCTCTTCAAACGTTCTCCAATTTTCTCTATCCATCCATCTTCCCCCGACTAGAATTAAGTCGTCATCCCATCTTTCTGATGCTATTTTTTTCCTTCCGCAGTCTCCAAGTCAAGACTCTGGGTGCCCATCTCTCATTCCCTGTCTGGCGAGATATCCTGCCCATTTCCACTTCAGTTTGGCAATACGGTCCATCACATCAACGACCATCACAATCCGACAAAGCTTGTTAATGTTTTGACCGGCGTCTGATTTTGGTATTGGATATTCTGTCCCAAGCATTTGTCTCTCCGTACCCCGTTGTGCACATTGCAGCTTGTGCATGATATTAGCTGTGAATACTACAGTTTGGCTGTGAATACCAATGTTTGGCTGTGAATACCAAAGTTTGGCTGTGAATACCACAGTTTGGCTGTAAATACCACACTACCCCAGGTGAGTAGAGCAAACAGCTCAAAATGTCACACCGACCGCAAATCCGTCAGCCTCAGGGGTTATTGGAGAGACAAAAACTCTAGGAAAGGAAAACGCAAGGTTTGGATATACGAGTATAGAACTCATGGATGAGAAAAGCTCGGTTAAAAAGTTGTACACAAGTTGTTTGAATAGGAAAAGAAGCCGACGATTGTCAGGAAAACATTGCATCACCAAATTGCTGTATACAACTACTTAGCAATTGATTCTTATGACATGTGATAGGTAGCTTATCTTTCGACATTTTATTGTCACGTGAATTCTACAAGAGGTAAAAAAGATAATGTGACAATCACACTGCCATCGCCGGAAATCGAACCCGGGACCTTCGATGTGGTATATGTGTCATAGTTCTTGCCACTCTCTCACTGTTAGTTAGTTAGATATGTTTATTTTATCTTTACGACATTATTATTCTTCTTCTTCAAGTGCCGATCACCTCGGCGAACCTGTTCCTGTCCTGCGCAGCTCGGAACAGCTCCTCAACACTTCGGATGCCGTTCCACTCCCTCACGTTTCGCAGCCAGGACATTTGTCTCCTTCCGGGCCCTCGGCGTCCCTCAATTTTCCCCTCCAATATCAGTTGGAGAAGGTGGTACTTTTCGCCACGCAGTGTGATGATGAAATTATGTATTAATAATGGATATTAAAGTTATCGATATTATTAATAATGGATATTCAATTTATCAAATTACTTTTCACATAGCGCCATCTGTATATTATCTTTATTAATAAATGAACACTTATTAACAAAGTTATATGAGTATATAAAATAACTGTTTTACCTTCTCTTCGTCTTAAATAACTTACTACCTAACTAACCATCACGCCGTCTTTCCGAAGGGGTAGGCAGAAAGAATGGACTGCCACAATTTTCTTTCCTGAGATATTTCTCTCGCTTCCTCAACATTCATACATCGTGTCATGCACGCGCGTCGATTTCTCTGACTCCTCACATGGCCGACATTCAATATTTTATTTATTTGATCGTGCCACATTTTCCTCGGTCTTCCTCTATCTCTGGTTCCATTAACATCGTTAACATATATTTTTTTACCATACTTTCTTAATTCATTCTTTCCATATGTCCAAACCATCTTAAAGATCCTTTCGTTATTTTGTTCATAATACCATTAAAGTATCATAGTGTTAAAAAAAAGGTCGACAACGAATTTATTTTCTGTTGGCCTGATTTAGCTCTGTTCGAGTTCAAGAAATATTCCTCAAACATAATCAATTTCAAAATGTGCAGGTCTTTTCCTGATTCTGTCTGCCCTAGCTTTTCACTCCTTAGACTCTCTCGAAGATAACACTAAACGATATGATGCTACTTCACAAAATCATACATTTCAGAATTGATAACTCCGAACTTCTTAGCAAATTTACCATTAATACCCCTATGTTTCGTACAAGACACACCGCGAGCCAAGTATACCACCTTCTGCTTATTGCACCAATTACGCTCAGAGCGCGGCAATGTACCGGATATGCGACACTTATAACAAATCTTTTAATGCAATCGATGTTTTTCACCTAAATGCTTATGATTTTAAAAAAATAGTTGCAGCAACTTTTCAGTGTATAGTGCTGTAATGTTATATTCCCTTTACTTGTATTATTATTATTATATTTTTGTTATTTTTATACTATTACCTTAGTTAGTTTTATCTTGATTTTAGTTTAGTTAAATCTCGTTCCATAAGTCTATAATGTTAACTCTGTTCATTCATTTATAGTTATGGTAACATGTAATTGGCCTTATTTAAATACTTCTTTGAGTATTTTTATATATTGTATATACTTATTCGCTGTTTGTTACCCTAAAATAAATAAATAAATTACATCACAAAAACGGCTCTTCAAAAGTTTGTATTTTATTATTATTTATATTAAAACAAAACTTTCAAGTTCAAAGAAATTTCACTTTATTATTTAAGAATGAAATGTTATTATCCAATAAGGTCCCCCAGGGAAATGTCCTGCAGCGCATCGTTGATGATGTCAAACAAGAGCTCGCTAGCTAGGGCCCTTAGGCCTTCCCTCTGCCCTTCGAACAGATCGTCACTCAGCTGTGTCAATATGAAGTTTACAGCATCATTCAATCTCTCGAATCCAAACAGCTCTGCAACTGTCACCTGGAATAAACAAATATCAAATATGTATATTAACTAGTGAACCCTTCGTTATTTCTATATTTAACTATGATTGATGACCAGAGATAAAGAAGCTCAGAAACATATCTGGCAAGACACTGTGAGATAGAATAAGGAACTCAAGGCAGTGCTTGAACAGGCTTTCGCAGTGGCAGGTCCGTCCGCCTGGAATATGCTTCCTGCCGCCTCAGATGCATTGACAATCCGACAGATTTTAAATCTAACCTAAAAACCCACCTTTTCAAAATATCGCATAAAATGTAAACAACGGTTATCTGATTGCTGTCGTCACATGACTAAAAACATTGTCAAAGCGCCCTTGAGGTGAGCTATTCACGAAAATGGCGCTATACAAATTGGTCTAATTATATAATCAATACGAATGAAAACGTCAGTTTTCTAGAAGTTTTATTATATTTTATGGGAATGACATGTTTCACTCTTCTAAGGCATTATCAAATGTGACGAAACTTCAACTCGTTGCAGTTTATATACACTAGTAAATGGAGCAGAATATGTTCGAATTAATTATTTAATATGGAGTTTTACATCATTGTTCAAGAAACAATACATATAGTCTAATATTATTATTATTATAAGGCAGATATGCACACGTGAGGAGAATGGATCCATCCAGACTCCTCCTCATTGTGTTGCACGACCAGCTCCAAGGTAGACGACCCCCGGGCAGACCACCAAAGAGATGGATCGACAGCTGGGAGTCGGCCTTGCATGAAGTCAATTCCTCTTAAGAAACAGGCCGCAAGGCCTACACCAAAAAAAATAAGAGAAGAAGATTGATAATAAACACGTACAATTGAATTTCGAAATCAATTCATTTATGCCATCCAACAATGTGTTTCTCCGAATCATCATCAGCCGTCTGTCATCCACTGCTGAATGTAGGCCTCTCCCAAAGGACGCCACCGCCCCCTATCCAATCGCCGCTCCCATCCATGTCCAGCAATCCTCTTCAGATCATTGGGCCAGCGGGCAGTGGGACGTCCACCTCTGCGGAATCCTGTACGCGGTCTCCACTCCAGAACCCGTCTCCCCCATCGGCCGTCGGTTCACCGACAGATATGGCCAGCCCATTGCCACTTCAGCCCGCCCATCCTCAGAGCCACCTCAGTCACCTTGGTTTGTTGTCGAATAAATTCGTTTCTAAATCTGTCCCTCAAGGTCATTCCAAGCATGGCTCTTTCCATGGCGCGTTGGGCGACCTTGAATCTGTGGACTAGACCTTTTGTCAGTGTCCACGTCTCGGCTCCGTGCGTACTGGCAAGACGCACTGGTTGAAAATTTCTTGAGGCATTGTGGTATTTTAGAGGTGAGAACATGACGTAATTCTCCAAATACATGATGTTTAATATTGAAATCTATTATTTCCTTGCTTATTTTAGCGTAACAGGGTTTCACTACCCTATTTTCCAAGAATGGAACAATTAACAGTGGCCCGGTCATGTAGAAGGAATGCCAGATGCCAGGACACCGTAAATTATGTCCAGATGGATGCCGTACGCAATGAGAGCAAGAGACAGACCAAGAATATGATGGAGAATGGAGAGGGATAGCCAGGAACTGGATCCAATGGAGGGCTATTCTGGAGGAGGCCATTTCCCATACCGTGTTATTTTATAGCACCAAAAAGAAGAAGATTTAAAAAATACCGTAATGGCCTCTGTGTCGAAGTCCATATCCAAAGATTTCAGGAGTAGAGTTGCATTTGAAGTAGTGCCAAGAACGGCGTGGGCAGTCACGCTGAAGTTGTCCAATACCATCCTAAAACACAACATTATAACATTATTTAACCAAATAATATTCAAGAATCAATTGTATCTCAATAGAGACGAAGATGCAAATTGGAAACAGAATATGCTTGATCGAGGTGTTTACAGGACTTATGACCTATCATTGGTTGGGTTAAGCGCACGCTTTATGTAATACAACATTCCCCATTCCACCTTTTTTCTTATGACCACCATGTCTGACAATTTTTTTTTGGAAGTTGTATATAAGTTAATCTGCAACACCACTTTTTGCATGGTAGTTTATTCAATCTACACACTAACGCCATCTATGAAGATTGATTAAAGATGCAATGGGTAAAATCCAATTGTTCGTCTACAAGTATTTGTATACATTCAAAATATTGTAAAAATTCGTCTTCTTCGAAAGAGGCAAGCTGTTCCGTTGTTCAAATGTTTTAACTCTAATTAAGATTAAGACCATGAGAAATATTAATTTAGATCAAAATGCAAAATTGAGATTGCTAATGCCGCGTTTAACAAGATGAAAACCTTCTTTTGCAGCGATAATCTTAATCTGAAACTCCGACAAAGAATGATTTAATGTTATATGTGGTCTGTTCTACTATATGGCTGTGAAACTTGGACTCTAAAAGTAAATGCAATGAACCGGTTGGAGACGTTTGAGATGTGGATATACCGCAGAATGCTCCGTATACCGTGGACCGATTAGGTCAGTAATGCAGACGTACTACAAAGAGCTAGAGCTAATAGAGAGTTGTTGTCGAGAGTGAAGGTAATAAAGGTCTCCTATTGTGGTCATGTGCTAAGGGGAGAATAATACGACCTCTCCACCATTGAATAGAGTTGAGAACCTCTTTCAAGTAGCGCAGGATAGAGATGCTTTTGCTGCAATGATCACAAACGTTGGGGGGGGGGGGATCCTCAATGGAAAAGATTTTGTTCGAAAAAATAAAAGATATAATTACTTGACATCACCGTTGGGGTGAAGGTTCAGAATTTCCAAAACTTCTGCGTTCAATCCAAAAGCAGCTGAAACAATAGAAAAAATGTTAAATTCTATTTTCAAATTATTTGTAAACAAATGACTTACTTGTGTAGATTTTTAAGAACTCTGAACGAAGAAAATAATATATATTGATTAATGTATGGGGTGTTTTTTTTTTAGAGGTTTGGTTTTTAAACTGGCAACATTGTTTTTACAGACTGTCAATTTGACGATTAACAGTTGATTTGTAGTCAATACGTTTTGCCATTTTATCTAATTGCCCAATATAGGTGTCGAAAATTGGACTTCACGATTGCGCTTCATTCGAGCTAGCTCATATGCCCGAAATCATATTTAAACAATAATGGCATAAAATTATCTATTAAATAAAGCCAATTTCATAGACATTAACATTTATTTTGATTTGTTTTTTTCTCATTTTGAATTTGTATCTCTAAAAAAAACACCCTTATAGACATTTTTATATAAAGGGTGTTTTTTTTGCAGGTATACAAATTCAAAATAAATAAAAACACATTAAAATAATGTTAATGTCTATGATATTAGCTTTATTTAATAGATAATTCTATGCCATTATTGTTTAAATATTATATGATTTCGGGCATATGAGCGCCACGGCTCGAATGAAGCTCACTAGAAAACTGACGTTTTTGTCAATATTGAATGTAAAATTTTACATCAATCTTCAAGAAATACTTAATAAATAATACTTACTTGTGAGCACTAATTCTGGAACAATCAATTCAATATCCAAAGTCAGTCCGACGATATGAAAGTTTACCGTATCAATTACGAATCCTTGGAGTCCAACTGCCTTCAAATCCTTGATTAATGCGTTAATTCTGAAAAATACATTAATATATGCTAATCAATCAAAATAATACTTTATTCCATCAAAATATTCCACGAATAAATGAACCGCATGATCAAAGATAATGGAATGGAAATGTTCGAAAATTTAATTAATAAAATGACAATACGACAAAAGGTTATGGGATGAAAATATTCCATGAATAAAAGAACGCCATGACAAAAGATAAAGGAATGGAAATATTCGAAAATTTAACTACTAAAATGGAAACACGACAAAAAGTTTAGTAATTAAAATATTCTATTAATAAAAGGGCGGAACGACAAAAGATTAAGGATTTAAATGTTCCACACATAAAATGGAAGCACGTCATAAGGTTAAGGAATGACGAATAAGAGATGATACGTATACAAGGTTGGGGGATGAAAAATCTTAATTATTTAACCCTTAGACTCCTAAGCAAACGTTACTCTATCTGTCATTGCTACGCGGCACATTCGCGCAAACGACTTATTAATTTGACATTAGTCAGCCGTAGCGGGCAAAGAGTTAAACGAATAAAAGGAACGTCCGACAAAAATCTAAGAAATAAAAATGTATGATAATCGAACTCAAGAAAAAAAGGCAGCCCGACAAATGGTTAAGGAATAATATTGTTTGATAATAACATAGATATCACGAATAAAAGAACGGGCCGACAAAAGTTCAAGGAATAAAAATGTCTGATAATCGAACTCACGAATAAAAGGGCGGCCCGACAAAAGGTTAAGGAATTAAAATATTCGATAATCTAACTCACGAATAAAAGGGCGGCCCGACAAATGTTAAGGAAAAATAATGTATGAAAATCGAACTCACGAATAAAAGGACCGCCCCTCAAAAGGTTAAGGATTTCAAATGTTCGATAATCGAACTTATGTAACTCTAATAACCAAACTCACGAATAAAAGGGCGGCCCGACAAAAGGTTAAGGAAAAATAATGTATGAAATTCGAACTCACGAATAAAAGGACCGCCCATCAAAAGGTTAAGGGTTTCAAATGTTCGATAATCGAACTTATGTAACTCTAATAACCAAGCTCACGAATAAAAGGGCGGCCCGACATGCGGTTAAGGAATAAAAATGTCAGATAATAGAACTCACGAATAAAAGAGTGGCCCGACAAAAGGTTGAGAAAAAATAATGTATGAAAATTAAATTCACCAATAAATGGGCCGCCTAATAAAAGGTAAAGGAATTAAAATGTTCGATAATCCCACTTATGAGTATTAGGGCGGCCCAACAAAAGGTTTAGGAATTAAAATGTTCGATAATCGAACTTATGAGTATAAGGGCGGCCACATAAAGGTTAAGGAATAATAATGTATGAAAATCGAACTCACGAATAAAAGGGCGGCCCGACAAAAGGTTAAGGAAAAATAATATACGAAAATCGAACTCACGAATAAAAGGAACGCCCATCAAAAGGTTAAGGAATTAAAATGTTCGATAATCGAACTAATGAATAAAAGGGCGGCCCGACAATAGGTTAAGTAATAAAAATATCCAATAATCGAACTGATGAATAAAAGAGCGACCCGACAAAAGGTTAAGGAATAAAAATGTTTGATAATCGAACTCACGAATAAAAGGGAGGCACATCGTTACTATAGGTAACGTTATCCAAGGTGAATGGATCCAAGGGCGGAATTCCGGACTCTGGGAAGCCGACGTCAAATTTCTCCCTGGCCTCCTCCAGGAAGGCGATGATCTTGTCGTCCACAACATTCCTGGCGATAATGTCCTTCTGGACTGCAGCTTTTGGCACCCGGGGACGTGACCCTCTCACAAGATGTTGGAGGTTTGAAGCCAATACATTCCCTATAAACATTTACATAATGTGATTTAATTGTATCTCAATAGAGACGAAGATGCATATTGGAAACTGAATATGGTTGATCAAGGTGTTTACAGGACTTATGACCTGTCATTGGTTGGGTTAAGCGCACGCTTTTTGTAATTACAACATTCCCCATTCCACCTTTCTTAATGACCATGTGTGACATTTTTTTTTTGGAAGTTGCATATATGTTAAAGTCCTATGCCAGATTTCACATGTCAGTTTCAATGTGCCATCTATGAAGATTTTGATTACATATGTTAATCTTTTTAAGATTACTCTATATATAATCTACATACTAACGCCATCTATGGAGATTTATGTTTATTAAGCATTAAGCAGAACATCTTTTTAACTCAATGTGAATGGCTACCCCGCCATTAGCGCATTGTTAGAAGCCGCCTGGAGATGTCACACCCCTATCTATATGTCAAACAATAGACCAGATATGATTACAATATTTTTTTTATACTGGATTTCACCCACCGTGGGTTTAATTCATGATTTATTTACATAATATTTTGAATGTATATAAATACTGGATTTTACCCATTTTGGGGGAAATCATTTTTAAGGATTAATTGTATCTCAATAGGGACGAAGATGTTAATTACACCTAATCTTAATAGATGGCGCTAGTGTAGATTGAACTAAAAAATGTGAGGTGTTTGTCAACATTGTAGCATATACGAGTATACATCTTCCAAAAAAATTGTCAGACGTGGTGGTCGTAAGAAGGGCGGAATGGGGATTGTTGTTAACATGAAGCGGTCGCTTAACCCAACCAATTACAGGTCATAAGTCCTGTAAGCGCCTCGACCACCATATTCTCTTATAAAAAAAACTATAATATAATAAAACTTCTGTAAAACAGACGTTTTCATTGGTATTAATTATTAGATAATTGTTTGTACGTCAGGTGAAATTATGCAATAAATAGATTATGGAAATCGATATAATAGATAATCTATAATCAATCTGAACAATATTAACTGATTCGCCGATTATTAAAATATCTAAGATAAAATCGTTATATCTATGTTAAAAATGTCTTTTGATGTTTGCCTCTAACATAGATAATTTAATAATCAAAAACACAGGTCAAGGTAATATAAATTTCACGTTTTAACTAACTAACTAAACACCACGCCTCTCCGAAAGAGTAGGCAGAAAGAATGGACCGTTTAACAGCTATTTCCTGACATAATTATCTAGCTTCAATAGTGTTATTTTACCGACCCTAACGTATTGAATCGTGGAACTGGCAAAAGAAGGATGAAAGTAGAATAAATGTAGTAGAAATGAGAGTTCTTAGACGAATGCGAATGATAATGTTATGAGCAAAAAAATTAAAGAATCATTATTAATGAGGAAAGAATGATAAAAATTTATATTTTAACGATGTAAATGGAACTAGAAATAGAGAAAGACCGAGGAAAACGATATCTCCGAATCCTCACGTGACCGTCATTTAATATTTGACTAATTTGATGATGCCACGTTTTCCTCGGTATTCCTCTATTTCTTGCTCCGTTTACATCGTTAGCATATTTTTTCTTAAATAGTCCATTGTTTTGGCCGAAAAACTATGATACTTCAACATTATTAGATACTGTTAAAATTTAAAACACTGTTATAATATCACAATTTCTTTTAGAATAGACGAGAATAAACGAGAAAAATAATGCTAAAAATGTTGTATACAAGCAGTGTGAGTTGGAAGAGAAGCCGTGGAAGACCAAGGAAAGCATGACATGAAGAAATTAACCATGTTACTAAAAGGCGGCCACATTTGCAATCGGAAAAATCTACGAGTGTGCATGTTACGATATATGAATATAGAGGAACCTAATCATGTCAGGACGGAGCAGTATGGCGGTCCATCCTCTCTGTCTACGTAATGCGTAATGTTTAGTTAGTATAGTTTTAATTGGATTATTTTACCACTTTCATCCTTATTTTGCCAGCTCCAAGCGTCCGCCTTACGATGAGTCGAAACAATTAAGATACTCGCTTGCACTTGTATCAAAAAACATCAATATTTGAAATTTTCAACTTACCAATCTTTAATTCTGAGAAATCAGAAAAGATATCTGCATTTGCCAACGCCAGTGTGGCCAGGATCAAAAATAATGACTTCATTTCGAGTTAAAACTTACCTAAAAAGAGAAATATATTAAATGGGGTAAATTTAACAAACAAACAAACCATAACGCCATCTCCCAAGGGGTAGGCCGAGAGAATGGACCGCCACACTACTCTATCCTGACACACCTCTCTAGCTTCCTCCACATTCATACAACGAGTCATACACGCACGTCGATTCCTCCGACTTCTAACATGACCAACCTTTAAAATTTGTTTAATTTGGTCATGCCATGTTTTCCTCGGTCTGCCTCGACTCCGTACTCCATTTACATCATTAACGTATACTTTCTTAACCATTATTTCTCCATCCACGCGTTCCATATGTCCGAACCATCGCAGCGATCCTTTCATAATTTCGTTCATAATACCTTCTTCCGCTCTACATTCCTTTCTTGTAAATTTTCTTTAAAATATTATAAAATTAAATCTTTCTCCTTCATTTATTTCCGGTAAATTTAATATAAAATATATCAGATTATACACAAAATAGAGAATAATATATTTGAAATATTGCAAGTAAAATTATATTTAAACATAGTGCTTTAAATTATATTTAAACGGTGGATACGTGGAACATAAATTAAATAAACACAGAATTCCGGATCGTTCATGTCAACATGAGCAACATCGAAAAAAACATTATGTGTTATTACATTATGTGCTAAATTTAAAAAACGGTGGATACGTGGAACATAAATTAAATAGACAATATCTGCACCATCTAAAAAGAACATTTTGTGTTTAATTATTTTTATTTTGTTATTTTATTTCATATCATTGTGTTTTATATTATTTGTTTTAGATTTATTTTGTGGGTGTTGGACGATCGAAGATCGAGATGCCTATTGGTGGCGATGAGGTTCGCAACCCATCACACCGCGTCTCCCGCGGGGCGAAAAGAGAAGGATGAAGTGCCGCATCAGTAAAAGTGCGACACTCCATTCTTTCTGCCTACCCTTTCGGGGAGACGGCGTGATGGTTAGTTGGTTAGTTAGTGCTTTTTCGCAGAATACCCACGATATGATTGACAGTGCCGTTGACATCGGCGACTACTATCTGGCGTTAGAAACGCTGACGAAACCGGTCACGCAAGTTATAAACTTGCGGAAGTAATGAAATATTTTTTTTATTTCGTATTTTTTTACATTAAGATGGATCTACGAATTTCAAATTAAAACATACATTTTGTTAACGTTTGTACTTTCATATATATATTTATTTATACTAATTAGTGATTTCATATATTATTTATTAGACTTACCAACGGCCTATAATAAACACACACTGAAATAAAAACTTTTTGTATTATCAGTCAATAACTTTAATTGGATCTCTGATTACTTTGTTTTATTATCATTGATATTCAACTATTCTATTTATTTTTTAACATTAACTAACTAACCATCACGCCGTCTCCCCGAAAGGATAGGCAGAAATAATGAACCGCCACACTCTTCTTTCCTGACATACTTCCGTCACATTTCTACATTCATACACCATGTCATGCGTGTACGGAACAGATTGCTCCCCCCGTACTATTAATATTTATTTTGGTAAAACGGAGAATACGGCGTGATGATGATTGTGTAATAAAACAAAGTTTTATTATATGCGGCAATCGGTGCAGGGTAAAAGCGAAGAGAAGTGTGCAGTAGCTCAAATACTGGTTTTCACGTAGTTAGGAGCGCCAAGCCTCCTTACACGCAGCGTGTCTACGCGTGTGTGAATTTGAAGGAAGAGTGCGGGGCGGAGTCCTTACAAGACCCGCTTATATATTCTCCGCAAAACTAGCGATAACGGTTATTAACGTATTTTTTAGCTTCTGAGAATTTCAGTCGCAGCTGCTGTGTTACTACGGCGTTTATGATTGGCTGTTAAAATCGCGCGAGCAACAGCAAATGAATTCCGAGAATAATCTCGATTGAGCTACTGCAAAATCTCGTTGCTATGTGCTTTCACGCCGATTACCGACCGCCTTATTTATTTTAACAAAACAGAAACAAATTAAACTAAAATTAATATAAAATAACAAACATTAATTAAATAATAAAATTAGCATAGTAAAAAATAATAAAAAAATTAATAATATAATAAAAAATTAATAAAATTATAAACTACTCGCATACGTCCGATACAATGCGCGTATATCGATTTCTCCGACTACTCACGTGGCCTTATTCTTCTTCGCTTTCCTGGCGCTATCCCAACTCATTGTCTGTGTTAACTGTTGGGGTCGGCTCTTTTCAATCTCAGGCTGTACCTCACACGGTTCTGAGTATCGCCTTCACTCAAGCCATTTCTCTGCAAGACGTTATTGAACTGAATCATCCACGTGTTCCTAGGTCTTTTCTAGCAGGTCTTTCACATCTTATTATATTTGTTTTTCTTATCTCTGGGGCTGCTGCTCCTGGTCCGGGTTTATTATTATTATTATTATCGTTATTACTGTTATCATTTGTTTATTATTTCTTGTTTATTATTTTTTTAACCTCGGCCAATCGTCTCGACGGACGTTGCCGTTTTGTGACGTCACTTGCCCTTTTAAGGGGGTGCCGATTATCTTGCTGGGGGGAGGGGACACTGATCCGCAATGCCGGACCTCGTCCTCCTCCTGCTTAGTTCAATTGCATTATTTTTCTTATCTTAAATATATATATAGAATAAACTTCCTGTTACCTTCCTTATTCCACACATTAAATAAATTTCCTTATTCCCCCCATCCTGCATTTTGTCTCCTCCCTCCCTCCTGTGCCTCCTGCTGTGCATTATTTCTATTTTATTCTTTCTCTAACAAATGTTATTTATGTATCAATTGTGTATTTTCTTTTGCTGTTGTATTGCTATATGTGTACGGCGGGACATCGAGGGAGAGTAGCGTAGCTTAAATGTAGTCTAGGTCCCCCTTGGTTGCAAATATACATTTATTATTATTATTACTATTTAACCTAAGTCCCGCATGGACGGGGGACGGGCCTAGGGAGTGCACGAGTGAAGCTGAAGAAAGGCGCCGCTGCGCCTATAACAGCTTCGGGTAAGCGGAGAGAGCCCTCTATGGCTCGGCCATATTATAAAGATTCACAGACAAATCTCTATTTACTGTGTGGTCTGGTAGTCTCCGTTTTATATGCCCGTACCATCTCATCTGCCTTTCTTCAAGCTTACTATTTATATCAGTAACTCACAGATTACCCCGAATGCGTGAACTTTTTATTTTGTCTCTCAGTGATACTCCAGCGGACCACCTAAGCATTCGCATTTCAGCCGTTTCCAGCTGCCCAATGAAGCTGCTGTACCAATGTACAATTCCAACACTAACAGCCGTACATAATTGCAGATATGTTACGGAGCCATATATAATTAACTAACCTCATCATTAACCCATTCATCGCCACATGTTTGTAGACAGCGCGCCGGTACGCCACGTATTTTCTCCCAAACTATCGATCCTTTTTGGTTTGTTAATATTTTTAATTATTCATAGATGTCTTTGTGAGAAAATCTGAATTAATTTTGAAATACATCTTTCGAATATTGCGAAGCGCGCACAGCTGCGCTTATGGCGATCGTCTACGTAGAGCGCACTTGTGTGCTTACGGCGATCGTCGGGTTAATACCCATATAAATCGCTTACAAATTCTAATTTCATTCCTATAAAATACAAAACTTCTAGAAAACAGACGTTTTCATTAATATTATCAACTCTTTCCTTAAGAAATGTTGTGTTTTTATGATAGCACTGTGGTACGAATATATGCAGTTTAGAACAAAATGGTAATTTTTTTTATTTCATCAATTTCGTTATTGAGTACGAATATTCGAAAACTCCACATTTTCTAGGGTACAGCTTATTGAGTACCTCTGGAGAACTGTTATCTAATATGACTCTCTTATCTTTCAATTAATAGAATACCATATCTATATTTGAAATCTCACAAAGAGATCCAATATCAGGCTTGATTGTATCCCTTTGAGATATTAATAAACCTGCAGTTTAATAATGATAAAAAAACAATATGATAAAATCAAATAATTGCTTTTAAATCATCATAAAAATACAATTAAATCATATATTGTGGCCGCATATAACAGTAAACACACGTCAAAAATAGAATGCCTCCAAATTTGAATTCAAATTTCAAATAATATGAATTTCCACAAAAGTACTTTACACTCAGCCAATAACTTTTCATGGGTAGGTACTAAGTACATAGTACTGGCTTAGTGGGATTATTCCGGGACTGTTTTGCTTAGAATGTGTCAGGTTTCCATCCAGCCATTGCAGAGAGTTTTGAGAGTTATGCTTTACTTCCACACATAATATAAATAGGAAAATCTATTGATCCAACTAACTAACCACCACGCCGTCTCCCCGAAGGGGTAGGCAGAAAAAATGAACTGTCACACTTTTCATTCCTGACATTTCTCTCGCTTCCTTAACATTCATACATTATTTACTTAGTGCACGCAATATGTCATGCACGCGCTTCGATTTCTCTGACTCCTCACATCGCCAACATTCAATATTTGATTTATTTGATCGTGCCACGTTTTCCTCGGTCTTCCTCTATTTCCAGTTCCATTTACACGGTTAACATATACTTTTTTTACCATTATTTCTTCATCCATTCTTTACATGTGTCCAAAACATCTTAACGATCCTTTGATTATTTTGTTCATAACTCCATCATTCGCACCGCATTCACTTCTTATATTTTCAATCGACACTCGCATACACAGAATATTCACACATTCGTCTAAAATATCTCATTTCTACTGCATTTATTCTACTTTCAACCTTCTTTTCCCAGTTCCATGCTTCGCTTCAATACATAAGGGTCGGTACAAGAACATCATTGTGCACTGCCATTTTTGCTTCTGATAGGTTTTTGTTTGCGATAACAACTTAATAATTTAAAATATTTTTATAATTGTAATCGTCGCTTAAAAACATACTAAATGGGAGTGATCTATTTTTTCTTTGTAGCATTTTATCACAATATGTCATTATAAAAATATGATAATGCCCTAGAAAAGCGAAATATATCACTTGCATATAATCTTATAAACTTTGTCGTTTTCGTCAATATTAAGTATTAAATATTTAGTTAAATCAATGTAAAAAAAAGAACTATGAAAAATAATAATAAAAAACTATGTTTTTTATTGACAGGGGCCGGTTTCGCCAGGCTAACTGGCATCAATAGACTGGTCCACTGGCGAAACAGATCGCTATCGAAATAAATACAATAAGTGGAAATAGTTAATAAAAAACAACGTTTTATAATTATCATTTAGAATGAACTTCCATTAATAGATTTATTTTTACTGATTAATATAGAGATTATTTTAAAAACAATGAATAATTAAGAAGTATAATGTTTCTTTGTTAGTTTTTTTTTTCGCAAAAACAGTTGTGAAATTGCAACTGTTTTTCAGATAATTAAAAATAATAGTAATAAAAAAAATTATACATATTTTTTTTTTAATTTTGCACCACGGAGACATCTTTGTAGGATTTACTAAAGCTTTCAGCTTTGGAAACTAATAAGTAAAAATAAAGTTAATTTCTGAATTCAAAGGTGATTTATGAAGAATTCAAACTTATGAGTGATTAATATTAATTTATACAAAAATATATTATAACATATTTTAAAAATCTGATTATGCAATAAACGTATGTAAGCACAAAAGTAAATAAGGAAAATGTAAACGATAGACTCTGCCTTCAATTTCAACACTTATACACATTGAATTCCGATACATAAAGTCTGTTTAACCCTTAACGTACCGTGTTCAAAACAAAACGCTCGCTCCCATGTGGTAAATTCAGTTTACCGCTAACTTTATCTAAATATCAAGCATATGACTCGATGAATCAAAATTTAATTTATGTCATCTTGTAGGGAATTTCATTAGGAATAGATCGATATCTATAACATACATGGATTATTTGAAAAACATATCATTATTAATTTTTTTCTGGAACCATGCGATTTCTGATATGGAATGCGTCACAGCATACGAGCAACTGGACACCAAGTATAAACTTGTCTTGTGGCCGGCGGCCGGCGGGGCGAAACTTTACGAGATTTTACGTATGATAAAGGCACCTAGGCAAAATGTATAGTACGTTCAAGACAACGAGTACGTATTAATATTTGTCCCTTTTGGTAAAGTGATAATATTTTCACAGTTCTGATATTATTAAGTTGCGTGCTGCGTTTCCATCCATAGTCGGTATTATTACGTACCTATTGAAAAGGCCAGACATATAATTTATAATACGTTCAAAACAGCGAGTAAGTATTTGTCACTTTTGATAAAGTTGTAAATATTAGCAAAACAAATTCTACCTTAACACGAATGAAGGTGAGGGCAGTCTTAGAAAATATTTTTTTTTGGGATGAAGGAAGTAATTTTTTGCTTTTTTTTTATTACGAAATATTGAGAACACTTCAATGGAGGATTACAATTTTTTTTATAATATTAGGGTCCATAGGTTTTAAGAAAATCAACTTTAAATTGGCAGTGGAAACTCAATTGACCACATGGCAACGCGACGGTTAAATTAAGAATTGTTAATTTTATTTACAAAAAAAGTAGGCCCTATTGTACATTAAATTCAACGCCTCGTGATCTTGACCCCTGAACTAAACCAAGTTGTATTATTTTTTTGAAATATACTCCATAATATAATCTCATTATAATATAACCTCACACTGAAAGAGAAAACTGAAAATCATTCTGAAACTGTGATTCTATTCATTTTATTATTTTTATTTTGCTACTCTTGGTGTGGTTCAAATGATTGGTAGACGATAGATGAACCAGAAGCGTGGTGGAGTGGTCACTTCGCGAAGACACAAAAATCAGATGGAGACCCCCCACACGATGGTCCAATGACATTCGAAGAATTGTTGGTAATCGGATGCGAAAGGCACAAGAAGTATGAAGAAGTATGAGGGAGGACTGTGTGCAGCAGTGGATGACAACGGATGTTTTGGAGTAAGTTATATACTTAACATTTGCAAATTGGCTATATCAAAAATGATATATTCGAAGGGGGTTTTCGGCGATTACGCAAATAAGAAATTTTTAATACCAAATTTGGGTAAAATATTTTTAGATTAGTGGCAACACAAAAGTATCATGTGTCGTTCGAAAATTTGACATTCGCAGATCGAAAAAAATCAGTGAATCGATATCGCAGATTATAAGATTGTATGTTTTTTCAGACCGGTATGTATTTTGCTGCGAGGTGTGCGATAAGCCGCGGCATTTTCATTAACAGAGCAGTCGTCTGCAGGACCGCCGTACGCACGTCAGGTGGCCAACTTATACATTAAAGCGTGAAGTTTTTTCGGCCTTGTTACCATATACGGTTGTACGCGGGCATAAATTATTTCCGATCTAGAGCGAAGACGGCGCAGTTGACTTATTTCAACTTATTCGTTCGCTTGCCTTTCAGCCGCGACCACCGACAAGATGGACAAGGAGAGCTTGAAGCAGAGACTGACCCCCATACAGTACCATGTCACCCAGGAAGCTGGGACAGAGAGACCCTTCACAGGTAATCTTAAATATCATTAAATTAATTTAGTTCTCACGTTACTATGCGCAAGGTTATTTAAATGGTTAGTTTTATGGTGTTATCTGCGCAATTAATCTAAGATTGTTTCTATTTAAAAAAATAACCTAAATTCATTTTACGTTTTCATATTATTGTCACATTTGTTGTCGAAGCGAAAAATAAACACGAACGCGTATTTAAATTCCGTATTTACAATTATTTTAATTTTACTGTTATATTTAATCATAATTCAAAGTTGTATAATTATTTTAACATTACTTAATTCTGTTAAAGATATTTTCAAATTATGTTAAAAGTAGGTTGGAACTTATTTTGTTTTTGTTTTCGTATTTCGGTAAACAAAAACAAAAACACGCTGCATCTGTTTTTCAAAAGTGTAATGAACTTCGGTATCTTCTGAATATACTCCACTGAACGATATCCTCTATTTTGCAAGTTTTTCTTATGTCTACGTTGCGGACACGATCTCGGAGAGTTTTTCCAGTAATTGGTCTTAGGACCTTCATCTCCGATGTTCTTAGTAGTCCCTTGGTTCGCACAGTGTCAGCCCGCATCTCTACAGCGTACGTCATGATAGGTCGCAATCATGTCTTATAAATTCTGATCTTGCTGTCGATACGCACTTCTTTCTTCTTCCAGACCTGATTCAATATGCATAGGGCGATTAATAAAATATGAAAACTTCAAAAAACTGAAACATATAAAATGAACTAACTAACTAACCATCATGCCGTCTCTCCGGAGGGGTAGGCAGAAAGAATGGACCGCCACACTGTTCTGTCTTCATTCTGCTTCCTCTACATTCATACATCTTGTCATGCATGCACGTCAATTTCTCCGACTCCTCACGTGACTGACACTCAATATTTGATTGATTTGATCATCCCACGTTTTCCTCGGCCTTCCTCTATATCTAGCTCCGTTCACGTCGTTTAGATATACCTTCTTCACCATTCTATCTTCACTCATTCTTTCCATATGTCCAAACCACCTTAACGACCCTTTCATTATTTTGTTCATAACACATTCATTCTCACCGCATTCACTTCTTATACTCGCATTTAACACTTTATCATATACAGATTTACCACACAAACGTCTTAGAGATCTCATTTCTACTGCATTTATTCTACTTTCATCCTTCTTTTGCCAGTTCCATGCTTCACTTCCATACATAAGGGTCGGCACAAGAACACCATTATGCACTGCCATCTTAGCTTATGTGCCCCATTTACTCTGTTGCCTGCCCCAACCCTTCTTTCAATATCCTTATCCACTCTCCCATCCTTTATAAACATAATTCCTAAATAAACAAATTCATCCACTTGTTCCAGATGTAGAATGTAGAAAATTCTACAAATGTATGTTAGTTGATGTGGTGGTCGTAAGAAGGGCAGAATGGGGAATGTTGTATTACATAAACCGATCGCTTAACCCAACCAATGACAGGTCATAAGTCCTGTAAACGCCTCGACCACCATATTCTGCGAAAGATGCCTATTGGTGGCGATGAGGTTCGCAACCCATCACACCGCGTCTCCCGCGGGGCGAAAAGAGAAGGATGGAGTGCCGCATCGGTTAAAGTGTGACAGTCCATTCTTTCTGCCTACCCTTTCGGAGAGATGGCGTGATGGTTAGTTAGTTAGTTAGTGTATGTTAGGACAGAAGAAAGTACTGTATGATACAGTGTAATGGTTGATTAGCTATCTAATGGTATTATTATCTAAACTAATTTAATTTAATTTATTTTTTTCAATACTGATGTTTTGTCACAGCGGAGAGTGCGTTGTTTCGATTTGACCCTCAATTTGTTGTGGCTTATCTCACCATTGTGTGCGTTAATAAAATGTTTGTGGAACTGCTGGGACTAGCCCACTGTTACACTCCAACGCCCGAAGGTAATGAGGCGTGTCTTATCTACCGCGTGTTGCAGCAGATATTTGGGCCGCTCTTACACGTATTATTACCTTGTGTCAGCACTTCACTCTTTGATTGACTGACTGGAGTATTCATCAAACAAAGTATGGAAAGTGTTTGATCACCACTTCTGAAGTAACTGATTGTATTGTAATATAAAGATTATTATTTTTAACTTACGGCACTCGACAAATGAAGATGATTCAATAATTATTTTTTCTTTTATTAATTTCTATAATAAAACAAACAAACAAACCATCACACCGTTTCGGATGGACTGCCATACTACTCTATCTTGGCACACCTCTCTAGCTTCCTCCAGATTCATACAGCGAATCATACACGCACGTCGCATCTTACTTCTAACATGGCAAACCTTTAAAATTTGAATTTGATTAATTTGGTCATGCCATGTTTTCCTCGGTCTGCCTCGACTCGGTACTCCATTTACATCATTTACTTATACTTTCTTAACCATTAAATCAAATATTGAATGTTGAGGAAGCGAGAGAAATATGTCAGGAAAGAAAAGTGTGGCAGTTCATTCTTTCTGCCTACCCCTTCGGGGAGACGGCGTGATGGTTAGTTAGTTTTCTTAACCATTTTTTGTCCAGCCATGCGCTCCATATCTCCGAACCAACGCAGCGATCCTTTCATAATTTTGTTCATAATACCTTATTCCGCTCTACATTCCTTTCTTATATCAGCATTGGGATTTTGTAGTATATCGTTCTACCACGGGACCTCTTCTCTACTTAAGGATGAGAGCAAAAATTATGAAAGGATCGCTGCGTTGGTTCAGACATATGGAGCGCATGGATGGAGAAAGAATGGTTAAGAAAATATACGTTAACTATGTAAATGGAGTACGGAGTTGAGGTACACCGAGGAACACATTGCATTACCAAATTAATCAAATTTTATAGGTTGGTATTGTTAGAAATCACAAGAATCAATATGTAAACATTAATATTACGAACTGTTAAATTAAAAAAACTTTGTTTTATGTATCCAGCAAGAAATTCAAAATTATATCAAAGAAATTCAAATTGACATAGGAACAAATACACATAAAATTTCAAAAAATCACGAAAATTTGACATTTGATATATTATTGTAACACCTGATGATGTCAACATAGGTTGACGAAATAGCTGTCGCGTAAAATAAAAATACAATTGTGATACATAAAACAAAGTTTTTTAACTTAACAGTTTATAATGTTAAAGTATCATAGTGTTTCGGCCAAAACAATGGACTATTTAACTAATATTACACATTATGACAATAATATTTATCGTAAGCGAAAATAAATTAATGGATTGGTATCTTAACACAATGTTGTCGGGAAACGTAAAACTACGTTTTTTTCAGTTTAGTGCTCAAATGCGGGAAACGTAAAAATACGTTTTTTACTCTCTGGTGGTTGTCGTCGGGTAACGTAATAAAACGTGTTGTGTAATAAATGGATTTTGTTGCTAAATAGTATATCTGACTTCACAATATAATATCACTCACAAATTTATATTTATTAGGCTTTACTTTTGATTTATTATTCAATTATAAAATGAAAAAAAAATGTCTAAAAATATACATTTTTTTGTGTGCTCGAAGAAACCTTGACGCAGATCCCGCTGGATTAACGAAGATATTCCAGATGATTCTGATAAATTATGCAAAGTAAGGCCAATTTTGCATTTCCTAGTACCAAAATTTAATAATGTGTACAATCCTCGTCAAGAATTATCCCTCGACGAAAGTATTACACCCTGGAGAGGAAGATTATCATTTCGGGTATATAATTCTTCTAAGATAATTAAATATGGGATTCTTGTACGCATGGTTTGCGAGGCCACAACAGGATACATAGGAAATTTTGAAATATATACAGCACAGGGTAAAAAATTGTTAGAAACAGTGGAAACAGTTTTAACCCCATATATTGAATTATGGCATCACGTATATATGGATAATTATTACAATAGTGTTTTGATGAGTGAGATACCACATACTCTTATTTTTTTGTTGGAGAAAAAAATAAGAGTATGTGGTACAATACGAGAAAATCGAGGCTTACCCGTATCTTTGAAAAAACCAAAATTAGAAAAAGGGGAGTCAATATTTCGAAGAAAAAATGTAATTCTTATGCAGATTTGGCGATCTAAAAAATATGTAAGAATGATTTCCACCATACACTCTGCGGAAATGTTAGAAAGTCATAATATAGACTGGCACATAAGAGAAAATATAATTAAACCAAATTGCGTAATAGAATACAACAAATATATGAAAGGTGTTGATAGGGCAGATCAATACCTTTCATATTATTCAATTCTGTTGAAGACTACAAAATGGACTAAAAGGGTAGTCATGTATCTCTTGAATTGTGCCTTATTTAATGCTTTTGTAATTTATAAAGCAAAATATCCAGACTCAGTAAGGTACAAACAATTTTTTATTGGAGACAGCACGTCATTGGATAACTAGCAGTATTGAAAGCGAACTAAGTGAGGAACCTGGAACATCGACAGTAAGTTTGACATGGCACACTCCAAATCGCGATCCTCCAGGCAGACTTTCTACGAATCTAAAAGTCCACAAAGAAAATGTCGAGTGTGTGCTGCTAAAGGAAAAACGAGTGAAACTTGTTACATGTGTAAATTCTGTGGTGTGGCTCTTCACAGAGGTACATGTTTTGAACGGTACCATACAGTAAAAAAATACTAGACAGTAATTTTGACAATTTTAAATAGTGTTATCTAGTGTTAAATAGTTGTATTGATTTTAAATAGTATTATAATTTGATAAAAATTCTGTGTTTGTATAAAAATAAAACTTCCAAAGTGCTACTTTGAAGCCCAATGTTTGTTTTCCATCATTTCATCATTGAGACACAATATGCATGTAAAGTTTCAGTCAATTATCACGGATATTTCAAAAGTTATAGACTTTTAAAATAATGTTGAAAAAACTCGCGCGCGAACCCAAATATCGCCCGCGCCAGGCTGCAATCAGCATAAAACAATACCCGAAAACAATGTGTTAAGACATTATTAACATATGCTAATATTCATATTTTGAATTCTATTATCATAAATCAGTGTATTCTGATAGCGAAATTATCGGTCCCATACGGGACCGCTCGGCACTGAACGACGCAAATCCGCGGTCCCATATGGGACCACTGGGCGATTAAAGGTTAATAAACATTTTTTCGTTTTTTTTTTTTTTTCGATCCACTATATAATATAAAATTCTTTTAAGACACCTTGTACATGACTGATATGAATGTAATGCAACACATTCAATGTCAAAGAGCGTGTATTCTTTGCAAGTATTATTATTCGCGATGACTGCTTCAATAGAATGGGCGGAGAGCCTTGTATGACCTGAACGGGGTGTCCATTTAAGACCTCAGAGAGCCATACAAAGTCGACGAGTTTGATTTGAATGGCTTTAGAAAACGATTCTAATGGCTCGGTGAAATTTAAATCTAAGTAGGGCAATGGGTTATAATAGAGTTCATAGCTTCCAAAACATATACCTCTTTCTACAACGCCCTTGAGATGAGTAATTCATAAAAATGGCGCTTTATAAATTATCCAATTTATTATTATATTATTATTATTACAAACATGTATTATTTGCTTTTGTAATTTAATATGTTTATTCACAACAACAACCACAACAAACCATCACGCCGTTTCGCCGCAGAGCTAGGCAGAGAAAGATTTATTTTTATATTTGAAAAAACTAAAAAACAAATTGCTAATCATCACACCGTCTCTCCGAAGAGGTATGCAGAAAAAATTGACCATCACACTATTGTTTCCTGATGTACTTCTCTCGCTTCCTCAACTATCCTACATTGTATCATGCACGCACGTTGATTTCTACGACTCTTCACATACCCGACGTTTAAAATTTGATTGATTTGATAGTGCCATGATTTCCTTGGTTGTTTGAACCCAATTTCTTTTTTTTTAAATCTATTATATTAATTTTAGCTATTATATGAATCTATCGTCATTTTACTGTCACAAATTCTACACCAGACTAAAGACATTGTGACAATCACACTGCCAGCGCCGGGAAACAAACCCGGGGCCTTCGGTATGTTAGTTAGAGCTCTTACCACTCTGCCACGAAGGTCGTCTTGTTTTGTTTACATCTTTAACATATACTTTCTTATTAAAAAATTATTATTGGTTAGGTTATATCTTGTTCCTGATGATGAAGGTGTAAAAAACCTTCGATACATGTCATTAAAAAAACTCAAAAGTGAAAAAATAGCTTTTTAATTCATTTAAAAAAAATTGTCAACAATTTAATAGTGTCAACGCCTTAAATTTATTGAAAATAATTAATTATTGGGGCCTTCTGAACCTTAGATCAATGCTTTTTGTGAATGTGTTTTTTTTTTCAGTTGTATTAAATTTTGTTTCTTACGTTCAATGATCAGTTATTCTGAATATTTTGCATATCAACTTGATAGACTTTGCATTTCCTCGTAGTTGGCTTACCAGGCATTAAAACTGTTAGAAATTGTGGTTATTTTTAGCTATGCATGTCTGGCTTCAGACTCCACTCGGACAATCCAATCATTCCACTTATGCAATACATTTTTTATCTTTTGGTTAGTGATCCTTTTATGTCTGGAGTCATTAAAGATAAGTTGGCATAGTCAATATAGCGTTTATCTCATTTGTCATGATAAATAAATGAAGAGTAATTTGATTTGTAAATTTGTCCAGTCACTTTCTCTGATACTTTTGATACTAATTTTATTAACTAACTAACTAACCATCACGCCGTCTCCCCGAAGGGGTAGGCAGAAAGAATGGATTGCCACACTTTTCTTTCCTGACATATTTCTCTCGCTTCCTTAACATTCATACATCGTGTCATGCACGGGCGTCGATTTCTCTGACTCCTCACGTGGCCGACATTCAATATTTGATTTATTTGATCGTGCCGCGTTTTCCTCAGTCTTCCTCTATTTCTGGTTCCATTTACATCATTAACATATAATTTTTTTACCATTCTTTCTTCATTCATTCTTTCCATACGTCCAAACCATCTTAATGATCCTTTCATTATTTTGTTCATGACACCATCATTCGCACCGCATTCACTTCTTATATTTTCATTCGACACTCTATCATACACAGAGTATCCACGCATTCATCTAAGAGATCTAATTTCTACTGCATTTATTCTACTTTCATCCTTCTTTTGCCAGTTCCATGCTTCGCTTCCATACATAATTTTATTAACTGTTTAAATAAATCAAATCAGTTTATTTTCTCAAAAGATATTACAAACAACAATTATAGTTTAAGGCATCTATTGAGAACAGGTAAAACATAAAAAATATATAATACCAGGAACGCATGAGAGATGGTTCGACATTAGGAATACAAGATACTCTCCAAAGTCAAGAGTATTTGTCTTCTGAACATACTTTCACGAATATGAAAGACATCGATCTCCGAAGCGATCATGTTCAACAGTTTCCCTCCCCACCGGCATCACAAGAGGCAGGTTGGTTCTGCATGCTGGGAGATCACCACGCCATCTCTCCGAAAGGGTAGGCAGAAAGAATGGACTGCCACACTTTTCTTTCCTGACATATTTCTCTCGCTTCCTTAACATTCATACATCGTGTCATGCACGCGCGTCGATTTCTCTGACTCCTCACATGGCCGACATTCAATATTTGATTTATTTGATCGTGCCATGTTTTCCTCGGTCTTCCTCTATTTCTGGTTCCATTTACATCATTAACATTTAATTTTTTTTACCATGCTTTCTTCATTCATTCTTTCCATGTGTCCAAACTATCTTAATGATCTTTTCATTATTTTGTTCATAACACTTTCATTCGCTTTTTAATTCTCATTTGAATCAATCATACACAGAGAATCCACACATTCATCTAAGAGATCTCCTTTCTACTGCATTTATTCTACTTTTATCCTTCTTTTGCCAGTTCCATGCTTCACTTTCATACATAAGGGTCGGTACAAGAACACCATTATGCACTGCCATTTTAGCTTTTTTGGATAGGTTTTTGTCCGTGCCGTGTAGCGATAACAGATAGAAGTTAGCTTAACGGTATAAGAGATAATGACAACCAGACTAGCTCTCAAAGAGTTTAAATATTAAAATCAACTATAACGGAAAAGTATTTTGTCCCCAGGATGTTATAACAAGTTCTACGACGCGGGAATGTACGTGTGCGTGGTGTGCCGCCAAGACCTGTTCAGCTCCAACACCAAGTACGACTCGGGCTGCGGCTGGCCCGCCTTCAACGACGTCCTGGCCAAGGAGAAGGTCACCCTGCACAAGGATACCAGCACAGGTAGATCGTTTTACACCACAACTACAAAACCACACAGTATTATCGTGTACTGTACAGTAAGCATCACAGAAACTCAACAAACTGCAATGTATTTAAATAAAAAAAATACTTTTGAAATAATATTGCTCCCTCTGCCGCATAATAATAGTAACAAGTGAATATTTAAAAGTGAATTATTGTCAAATACAGCTATAAGCTATGTTGTAGCTTAAAATTGCAAAGCCTTCTAAATACTAATGAAACTATCTACTTAATAAAAGTTTTATTATAATTAATGGGAATGACATGTTTCACCTAAACCTTTCTAAGGCATAACAATTTTTTTTTATTATCGTAAAGTGAATTCTGAGAAAAAAATTTGGACCCAAGCTGGAGGATGGGACTTACAGATTTAAAAGAAACCTTGAACTTGAAGAACTGATTAACCAAGAAACAGTAGTGAGATTCTGTAAGTCTCAACGCCTACGGTGGGCTGGCCATGTGGAAAGAATGCCAGAGGGTAGAACACCACAAATTATATCCAGATGGGTGACCCGCGAAAAGAGACCAAGAGGCAGACCGAGAAAAAGATGGGCGGATTGCGTGGAAGAAGATTGGGAGAAAAAGGAAGGAGCTGGGGAATGGAGAGAGATGACCAGAGACAGAAGTCAGTGGAGGAGGCCAAGTCCCACACCGGGATGTAGCGCGGGATGTAATAAATTAATGAATTATCGTAAAGTGTTTGATTTTGCCTGATAAAGGCGAAAAATGTCATTCCCATAAAATATTTTAAAACAACTTCTAGATAACAGACGTTTTCATTTTGTATTAATTATTTAATATGGATAAATGAATGATTTTACTGAAATCTTTTGTGAGAAGTTCATTTTATAATTGAAATAATTCAATAAAATTATGTTTTTTAACTACTTCCATTTTCATATTTATTTTGACAGTGACCGGTTTCGCCATGCTCGCTGGCGTCTACAGACTGGTGGCATCGATCAGTGTGTCGATGCCAGTGAGCCTGGCGAAACCGGTCACTGTCAAAATAAAGACAAAAGCGGAAGTATTTAAAAAACAAGACAAAAAAACTAGCCCATCATGCTGACTCCCCGAAAGATTAGGCAGAAATAATGGACTTCCACACCTTAACCGATGCGGCACTCCATCTTTCCCTTTTCGCCCCTGCGAGAGACGCGGTGATGGGTTGCAAACCTCATCGCCACCAATAAGCCATCTCCCGCGCACAAATAGATCGTCCAATGTCCACTTAAAAAACATTGTTTTATTTAATTATTATTTAATATGGAGTTTTTCATCATTGTTCAAGAAACAATAAATAAATTAATCTACTTAATGTGCCATGTCAGGTCCTTTCGACGTCGACTATCACTTGAGAGTGCATGTTCTTGTCTTGCGCAGTTCTAAATAGTGCCTCGACTGTTCCAATCAAAGTCCAGTCACGAATGTTCCGGAGCCAAGAGATGCGTCCTCTCCCCACACAATTAAACTTAATCTATTATATAAGTCTCCCGCGGGGCAAAAAGGGAAGGATGAAACATCGGTTAACGTGTGGCAATTTCTTCATTATTTCTGCCTCCTCCTTTGGAGGGACAGCATGATGTTTGTTTGGGTTAATCTATTATATTTTATTTATAATTTCTTTAGCTATGGGACAAATTAAATTCATCAACTACTACTTTTATTATGGGACAGAGGAAGTAGAAAACATTATTATTTTCACAACACTTTATTTCACTGTTCACAGACATATTTCGGATGGTTCTCATCCTTCTTCAGTGTATATTTTATTAACAATAAACAACCAACTAATATTTATATTCTCTGGGATCTTGGGTATGTTTGTTTCTCTTTCTATCCTCTTTGAGTGACTTTCCGAGTTTGTTGCCGGTTCCATCTTCAGGGTAGTTGAATACAAGACTTTATATAAAGTGAAAATGGCCATTTGCAATGGAATTCCCAACCCTTATGTATGAAAGTGAAGCATGAAACTGACAAAAGAAAGACAAGAGCAGAATAAATGCGGTAGAGATGAGATCTCTTTTTTTTATTTTTTTTTTTATTTAATTTATTTTTTTAAAAACCCAATTGGGTTATATGGTTACATTTCTAGATCCTACCACTAATTATGTACTACTTCAGACACTTCTTATATTGAGTTGTAGTGAGATTCCTTGTGTCTTTAGGTAGTTCATTGTAAAGTTTCAGTCCATTGTTCAATATCCTTGATTGTCCTGTCTTAGTTCGTGCAATCGGTAAGTGATATCTGTCACAATTCCTGGTCCAGTGTCTGTGTATGTCTGAATTTTTAGTTAATTTGTAGGTGCTGTCTGTTGGCTTTTCCATGGTCACTCTGTGTACAATTTTTAAGGTCTCATATTTGGTCAGGTCTGATATGTCCATTTGTTTAGTTTGTCTGTAAACTTGTATGGTTGGGGTATGGTAGTCAATGTTATATGCTAGTTTTATTATTTTATTTTGTTGTCTTTGGAGTCTGTAGATGTCCTTTTGGTTTCCTGTCCCCCAGAAGGGAATTATATATGTCAGTCGGCTTTTTACATACGCTTCGTACATCATAACTTTTTCCCTTCTTGGTATGTAATTCTGTATTTTGTAGAAGAGGGAGTATAGCGATGCTAACTTGTCTGTTAGGTTGTCTATGTGTTTTGTCCATTTTAGTTGTCTGTCCATTGTTAGTCCTAGGTACTTTACATAGTCGAGTTCGGTTATTGCGTCATTTTTTATTTTTATACACATGTTATGGTTTTTCTTGCTTGTTTCAAAGTGTATAATGTTACACTTTTTTACATTTAAGGTCAGGTAGTTGTTGGTTGTCCAGTTGGTTAGTGTCTCTATATCTATGTTCATTTGTTTACAGGTCTCATTGTCGTTGTCGTTTTTGTAAAATATAGCAAGGTCGTCTGCGTACATAATTATTTTCCCTGTCATTTTGTATCTTGTTATGTCGTTAATGTAAAGTATGTAAAGTAGTGGTCCCAGGATGGACCCTTGTGGCACACCAAATTCTGTCATTGTTTCGTTGCTGGTCATTCCTGACACAACTGTGTATTGTTTTCTTTGGGTGAGGTAGCATTTGAACGTGTTGTACGCCTTGCCCCTCACCCCTGCGGATGTCAGTTTGTCAAGTAGTGTGTCCAGATGTACGGTATCAAAAGCTTTTTTGAAGTCCAGTATTAGTCCTGTTATGCATTCGCCCGCATCCAGTGCTGACTGAATGTAGTTACATATGTTGGTGATAGCTGTTGCTGTTCCCTTCTGTTCTTGGAATCCATATTGCTCTTCAGCTATGTAGTTGAATGCTTTGAGGTGCTGGTACAGTCTTTTGTGTAGTATTCTTTCAGTTAACTTTGCAAATACTGTCAGATTTGCGATCGGTCGATGTACTTACTAACTTCCTATGGCCATACAACTCTTGAAGTGTTTTAGCCTCCTTGATGATTTTTCACCAAGCTCCTCGATCCTGCGCGTTTTGCTCCCAGCAGTCCGATTCGCTTAACCTAGCCAGATCAACCAGAACATTGTTCATTAGGCGCTGTCTAGGCCTTCCTAGAGGTCTTACTTCAGTCGGTCTAGACGCGTACAGGGTCTTGATTGCTCTGGTCCCTTCGGCTCGGCATACGTGCCCAATCCATGCTAGGCGACAGACTCTCACGGTGCTCATTATAAGGAGCTGCTGGGTCATCGTGCGGATCTCTTGGTTGGTCCTACGCCTCCAAGTTCCCGTTGCAACACCGGGTCTGAGTCCCAGGATTATTCTAAGTATTCTATTCTAAAACCAGTAGATTCTTTGTTGTTCTTTTAGAGTCATTGTCCACAACTCAGAACCATATGTCACCACTGGCTTGATGATGGTGTTATAAATACACAGCTTGGTGTTTCTGGATAGAAGCTTGGACTTTAGGAACCTTCGCTAGGAGGCTGCAGCTCGTAGGCCTTTTTGAACTCTGTGTTCCAACTCCGTGTGCATATCGTTGGATTCCGTCATGACCGTATCGAGAGTAGTGAGATGTATGCGTGATAAAACAATTTATGTTAGATTTTCAAGGAGGGAATTAGGAAGGAATGTAGAGCGGAAGAAAGTATTATACAAAAATTATGCAAGGGCCGGACTGCGTTGGTTGTGGACTATTGATGTTTACAATTTGAATGTCGAATACAGTGTCAAAGAACACCAAGGAAAACATGGCACGACCAAATTAATCGCATTTTAAAGGTCAGACATGTTTTTAAGTAAAAAAAATGTATGCACGTGTATGACTCGCTGTATGAATGTGGAGAAAGCCAGAGAGATGCGTCAGGTTGGAGTAGTGTATCAGTATATAACAGTTCATTCTCTCTGCCTACCCCTCTGGAGAAATGGCGTGATGGTTTGTCGTTGTGTCTTACTGTGCTTGTATATACGTATATAACCATTTTCAAATTGTGTGTTTGTGTTTGACGGCTTAACCCCATTAACTCCATTTTTTTTTCATGATGTAATGAACACAAATACTATATAAAGAGAAGAAGAAGAGTAAACAATTAAGTGCAGTAGAACGTTGTTTATCCGGACTAATTGGAAGCGGAGGTCTTCCAGATACCGATCTTTCCGGATAATCAAACAGCTAGCTTACATTACTCTACAGTACTGGAAAAATAATCAGAGATTTTTTTTAACAAGTTTTTGTCATCTCATCATTTTTTGTGCTTCATCATCTCGGCTTGTCCGGATAATTGACGTTCTAGTTAACTGACGTCCGGATAAACGACGTTCTACTGTAATTAATTGTTTTTTGTGCCAAGAAATCAAAAAAATGTGGGACGTATATGTCCCAGTTGTGTTTTAAGCTGGGACATATATGTCCCTACAGGAGCAAAAGGGTTAAGTGTGATGTACTAAGTGTTATTTGGGCAGGGGGTGAATTGTTTGTGATGTTAGGAAAGACCAACAGATGTCATTTCATACCCTGTATTGTGACTATTAGAATGGTTTTTAACAACTAACAGGGAAAAAATCTGTTATAAAATAATGTATTAAAATGAAGAATTCCACTTAGTATTGATATGTAATTTATTTTTTATTTTAAACCAATTATAATCAAAATAATAAGTATGCGTATCTGATCAAGAATTTCCAATGAAGACAGACCAAATTAGCTGAAATTATTTGTTGAAATTCTAAAACAGGTGGACAAATTTGTTTATTCAGGAAGTATGTTTACAAAAGAAGAGCGAATGGAGATGGAAGTTGTGGATCCGTTGGTGTGGAATAGCCTTGCTGTTAGTATTAAGTATGAGGATAGCGATGTTAAATTTAAAGATAACTAATTTTACAAAATGAATCGTAAAAAAAAGATTAGTATTTTGGAATCTTGGGTATGTCCCTGTGATTTGTCTCCCTTGACCGACGTTTCGAAGATCGTTGCAATCGCCATCTTCAGCTCTTAATTTAACTCTTTTTACGCTATACCTGTTGCCAGCATATAAGAAAGGAATATCTTGCGTACTTTGTTTTATTGAACATCGGAGCTTCGTCAGGGTTACAAAAACAGTAGGGAAACCGGTTGGTTTGATAAAACAAAATAGTGTAAAAACAAAGTGCAAAAGTGTTATAATTTTTTTTTAAATAGAGATTAAGCTGTAATGCCAAATATGTAGATATCTGCAGCAATTAGATTCATCATTTCTATATCCCTTCTGGCATGATGATTATTGAGATAGAAGAGCATGTGTCAGAGATAAGTAACCGGGATATGTTAATCTAATATCTGAAATGTAGCATAGTGAATGTAATATTTCATGATATAAAATGTATCTGATTAAACACTCTTTATGAATTAATCTAATGGTTTAATGTTGCAAAAACATACACATTAGAGTAAGATAAAAAGATCACATTTTTTGTTGTGGAATATTTTATTCGAAAAAAAGTACCTAACCATTTAAAACAAATCGTAAATGTTTTAAAATTGACTCTATGGTCTACCACTCTATGGAAAAAGCATGATGATTAGTTTTCAAAATAAGTTACTCGCTTGCTGTCTCTCTGAAAATGACAGAGACTGATTGGACAGCGTTGTCAAATTATTTTATTTGAAAATGACACGCTATTGATTAAGCTTTTATATTTATTTTAATTAATCAATGAACGAAGTGAGAGAAATATGTCAGGAAAGAAATGTGTGGTAGTCAATTCTTTCACCTCTGAAACATGTTGTGTTTTACATATTTTTATTTAATTTATAATGTGGAATGTAAAACAGCGTTGTTTATTTAATTCCAAGATTAGTAATTTTTATTCCATTATTAAAATATTCCATTATAATGGCAACTCATTTGGTCATATATATTGTGTGTCCTTCAGACGTCTGTCGCTTGATACTGCATTGAATCAACTCGCATGTCACCTCATGTTGATACACGGGGTATCATTCCACAATACAAGCATATAAATGTTATATCATTACATCACCTGTCTTGAATGTCAACTTCCTTGTTTGTATATCGAGCACCCAGACATTCGCAAACAATGCTGAATGCATTTTATTATGAATTTAAAGAAATTTGTTTTTAGAATTTCATGATTATATTGTATTATATGCACTGAGGCAAAAATGGCAGTACATAATGGAGTTCTAGTGCCAACCCTTATAATTAGTTTTGGTTGTACTCGAGCTTAATCAGGGCGATATAAAAACTGTAATTAATAAGAATGAAAATGTCTGTTTTTTACTTGTTTTATTATAATTATGGAAATGATGTGTTTCGCCTTTTTAAGGCATTATCATATGACATTTCGTCACCTGAGAGTAAGAGGGTTCCAACTAACAAAATTTCACATTTGTCTTTTTTTGTGAAAAGGGTTCTTACTAACCTTATCTATACGTACAATAAAAAAAAACATGTAATAGTATCGTCATTTTGATGTTACGAAAATAATCAAGTTCCATCTGATCATTCAAAACATAGATTCACTGAAGGATTCATTTACACTTACAACTTTATTATTATAAATGTCACCAGAGAAAATTTACACATTTCTCAGTAAAAGAGTTTCATCTGCTTCAGATGGAACCCTTTTATTCCAAGATACACACCCGAAACCAACAAAACATTGACTTCATTTTTCTCAGCTTTTTACTTTTGACAGTTGGAACCTTCTTACTCTCAGGTGACGATTTGATAATGCCTTTGACAGGAGAAACATGTCATTCCCTTAAAATATAATAAAACTTGTATAAAACAGACTTTTTCATTTTTATTAATTATTTATTGGAGTTTTACGTCATTGTTCAAGAAACAATTAATAAAAACTGTACCCAAGCTTCATCAGAGCAATATAAAAAATATAATAAAGTGTTTATTTTAATTTTTTTTGTTTGTATTATAAATTTAAAAATTAATTTAGGTGCCAGTTAAACAAAATTATAAAACTCTATGGTTTTATACTATTTAAAAAAAATCTCTTGGTTATCTATGATCTACTTACACACAAATTATGTCTGACTTTTTGGCAATGCCGCCTTGAATGTATTTACCAGGCCGTAAGCACCATAAACAATATTTGCACCACGGAAATTTATGGGGCCTTATGTAGTATTGGAATCCTGTGAAGTGGAAGTTATGTGTCTTGTGCCGTGATCTCATTTTATTTTAATTATAAATGTGAAATTAATAGTAAATACGACTATGATTGTATTATTACTTCTTATATAAGTGTTACAAACATTTTAATATAATACATTTGTGTTTCCGCAGTGCTGGTATATCTATTTGGCTGCCTAACCTCTCTACACTGAAAATTATATTTTACATTTTCAAATAATGTGGTGTATAATCTTCCACATTTGTAAAGTACCAACAACATTAATGAAATAACATTGTAAAAAATGTTTATGTTAATAAATTTTTTCAAAAGGTCGCGATTTTTTTACACTTTTCGACTTCTGATAGCTCTCAGATTATTCGTCTTTTTCTTTTTTATATACTTTGTATATACAACACTAACTTTAAATTTTTTTTTAATTAAATATCAGACATGTTTCGGACAACCGGTCCTTCCTCAGTGATATTATAAAATTCTTTAAAATTGTTTAATTTAAAATAAATAAAAATTATTTAACCACCCTACCTATTTGAACGTACGTGATACGTTCACTTTGACTGTACCATTCTACGATATCCCGTATCACGTACGGGCTTGGAAAAAGTAATTACAAACTGTTAGGGATACGCTCGTGTGCCAACAATACTCGAGTACAAGTCTTCATTAATATGATAGTTTTACAAGGGGCAGGCCAATGTGCGGCCGAGTATTTGACATTTCGTAATTTAAAAAAATAAAATTAGTACATAATTAAATTTCATTAATAAAAAACCTGCTTGTTTTTTGCACGTTTTTCGGAAAATAACCCAAAGGTAGGGCAAAAAATAATCAGGTTTTTATTAATTAAATTTAATTACTTATTAATTTTATTTTTTTCAAACGTCAAAGACTCCATACTTCGCTCACCCCTTGTAAAACTATCATACTTGTGAAGACTCGTGTGTTGAAGTGTTGTTGGCACACGTACGAGTACGTATCCCTACAGTTTGTAGATTTTAGCGATATTATTTTTTCTCAAGCACCTACGTGATACGAGATAGCGCAAAAAGATACAGTCAAAGTGTGCGTATCACGTATGTTTAAACTTTAAATTATTATTTAAAATTTTTAATTGTTTCATAATATTTGTTAAAATTCAAAAGCATAAACGTTTCAAAATAAATCTTTATAACATCTGTCAAAACTGATCATATTTGTAAACAATTTTATAATATTTCAAATATATATAAATATCTTTATAATATCACTGAGGAAGGACTGGTTGTCCGAAACATGTCTGATATTTAATTTTAATTTTTTTTTTAAGTTTGTTTTGTATATACAAAGTATATAAAAAAGAAAAAGACAAATAAAACATCTACAACACAAAGTATGGCGAACATAGAAGAAGAAGCTCTCAGATTAGGTTGGCCCCACATTTATATTCAACATTACAGCCTGGTAAACAGTGAATTCGAGGCGGCATTGCTTTCTGGTGAAGGTTACATGGCTTTTGTCTAATGTCAACTGTTTTTCTTCTTTCCCTCACCCCGGCCCTTCCGGATCTTTCGTCCTTCTCCACCGATATACTGCTTCATGCTGTTCCTCGCTTGTTTTTACTATATGTTTTCTTTTTTTGTTTGTTTTGTTTTCCGCTGCCACTACTAAACACACGGGGAAATGGACGCTTCGGGTTTGTGCAATAACATGAACATTCTAATCTTATTTTAAATCAATAATGCATGATTACAAAATATAAAACGAATCTATCAATCAATCTAAATGTGCTGCACATAAAATACGCATTTGGCACATGATTTTAAATGTAATCTTTTAATTAATCATTTTCACATTTAATTATTTTGTGTTTGTTACTTTGAATGAGACTATTTTGCCATAATTTGTTAACTCCACAAATTTTCCGTTGCTATTGATCGCATTTCCCCTCCACTTTTGTCCTAACAATGACACCTTTTAATTTGTTTTATTTTACGTAACCTAAACTCAACTAACTTAAACCAAATCCGTATTGAAATCTTGTCCCATTAATCTAACCTAACCTAATCTTACTCAATCTTGATTTATTTTTTCAATTTATTTATTATATGACCCATCCTAAACTAATATATACTAACACTATCAATATATCCACCTTTCCCCTATTTTGATTTATACTAACCTAACCTAATATATGTATTAAACGACTTATTTCACACGTATCTGCGAATTTCGCTTTATCCTTCACATTTGTTTTGATATCCATACTAACATACTTTATCCCTAAAATAAATCACTTATATACACTTCCGCTCACAATTATTTTGTCATAACAATCTGCCCTTTTGATTTGTGTTACCTAAACCAACTCACTTCCTGTATTTAAAACACTTAATTATAAACTCCTGTCCGCAAATTCCCGTCCTCGAAACAATCTCCCGTCCCTCCTTCCACGGCGCAAATTATGGAAGAATAGTCGGGGGAAACATCTTACTGATTCTGACGCGCCCAGGACTGCTAAGGACGGAGGTACGCTGCTCGGCCTGCAAGGCCCATCTCGGACACGTCTTTGACGATGGCCCAGCTCCCACCAAGAAGAGATTCTGCATCAACTCGGCATCTATCGAGTTTATTCCCGCCCAGACCGAAGAGAAGTCATGATGCGAACGCCTCACGATGTACACCGCCTTGAATATTCGTGATCTTCCTCTTTCAGTATACTAAATTGTAATCTATTCCTATATAGACTGCCGCTTGTAAATTATGAAATTTTTTTGTTCATATACATATCTTAATATCAACTTTAAATATGTACTTACTGATGTTTAAAGACTTATCTAATTAATAACCCTACGTTAAAATTTGCCTTTTTTTAAGTCTGCTGTTTAAAATGAAAATAATTATACTTTCTTTTGAAGCAATTACTTTATTTTTTTTTTAATGTATACAAATACTTGTAGACAAACAAAATGTTGTATAAAAACTGGTCAAAGTTAAAAGCATATAAAAATTGGAGAGTTTTCTCCAGGCGTTGTCTAAGTAATGTGTGATAATTGGGTTGATAGCCTTTCACATTATATTAATACAGATTTTCTGCTTTATGCTTACATCTAGTCTCAATAGATGGCGCTAGTGTAGATTGAACTAAAATATGTGAAATGTTTCTCAACATGGTAGCATATATACAACTTTCAGAAATAATTGTCAGGCGTGGTGTTCGTAAGAACTTAACCAATGACAGGTCATAAGTCCTGTAAACGCCTCGACCACCATATTCTGTTTCCAAATAAGTTACATCTTCGTCTCTATTGAGATACAATTAATTCTTAGCAATTACTTTATGTTATGACATAATATTGGCCAATGTATCCTATTAATAATCGAGGGCCGTACATTTCTACGTTGCCCAAGCATCATAAAAGAGTTTTTGATCCCAATTGGTGTTAAACATAAGACCAATAACTGTGCAAGCATGCAAAGTGATTGAATATAATAGGGTAGTTCAAACAATCTACCTTAAATTGCCACCTGTGAAACAATAAACAATTGTTTTTATTTTTGTTTGTTCTATTTTTAAACCACTTAGCATCTTTTTAATAACCAGACTTCAATTTGTTTAAGTACTGACCGGTTTCCCTTCTTTATGGTTTCATTCAAAATAACTGTTATAATACAAAAATATTTTTATTTGTTAAAATAATATTCTATATATTTTTTCACGAATATCAAAGAACATTATGATGTTTTCAGTTTTTTTTAAAATTAATACCTATATTTATTTTTATATTTTGTTATTCACATTAAATATCCTTGTACCACATCAGAATTTTATCTTATCTCTTGGCCATTATTAGTATAAGTGTAATAAATATTTCAACAATCTAATCTTAGTATATTATGTAATAAATATATTACACTTGTCATCCTGAGAAATGTGCGATAACTGCAATTTATTTCCTCATAAAAAAATAATTTTACCCCATTATTATGTGTCCAAGTAGGTACTTTTTAAAAATATTTTACTTTATAATTTTTTAACGCACTGTTAACATTTTTAATTTGACAGCATTTTCATTCCTAATTTGAGTTTTATTTTCTTGGGATGCTTGTGAATATAATGTTACTTAAAGATGTTTCTTCCTTCAATATCAGTATTGATTTTTTTGATTTATTAACAATATTTTTATAACAGTGTTTAAGAAGTACAGTTGTTAATCATTTTCTTCCATATTGCATACAGATTTTTTATGTATACATGCTTAAAACAGTGTTATTTCTGTAGTAACTAGATTATATCTTGACATGCATTGTTAAGTAGGACTTTTACTTGTTCCGACGCCCTTCCAAAATACATTGTTTTCAATCAATCTTCTATTGTTCCAAGTGTTTAAATGTTCAAAATAATATTTTTATAAAAACGTATGATTGTTAAAATGCGATAGAGAAATACACGTTCTTAGATGTGATACTTAAAAGTTGTACTGGGCAAATGATTTAATGTTGTTCAAATGTGTAATTTCACTTTTCATCTTTAAAAGTTTCGTATTTTTTTTTATTTTATGAAATTTTTGGTTGTGTTATATCGTGCAAATTGAATATGACTTTGAATCGAAAAAACAATGCCTTATTTTAAATATCGCTAATTACTTTTTTTGTGTGTCAAAAGTCTTAATTATTTATTTATCAAGTCTTATATTTATTTGTAAATAAAATGTTATAATTTTTTTTATTTAAATATAGATATATTGTTTCAATATTATTGATCGGCATAATATATTTTTTTGTTTGTTTATATTTCGATATCTGAACAAAATTGTGATATTTGAGGCCACTAGGACAAGAGTGGTCTAACCAACATTTTTTGAAAAATTGAGTTACTGGTCTAACCCACACCTATTTGTGACCTACTATAAAAGAAAAATTAATCTAACCACCATTTCCAAGTGGAAACATAGATATCGCCATAAATACTTCTTTTTCTCTGACAAAAAAACAAAATATATGGAGTAACCATCAAAAAATATCCTTAAACTTTATATTTCCCAATATTTCAAAATACTATTCTAAAGACATTCACCAAACAAACAAGGTTTATCACTAAAGAAGACCCTAACCTATATAGTTTTTAAAAAAAAATGGGGAAAAAACGTCAAATTTTCAATCGCATTTATCTCCATTGTCTAAATTTGGGGTTAGACCACTCTTGGCCTTGCGGCCTCATTTGAGAATGTTATCGAATTAAAATTAGATAATCCATTGTTTGGACAGAAACACTATCATACTTCAACATTATAGACTGATTAATTTTAGAACACTTATAATATCATAATTTATTTGTTTAAATTCTACGAAATTATAGAGTTGTTAGTATCACTTGATGATGCCAATGTAAGTTGGCAAAACAGCTGTCGCAGTGATTTTATATAAATTCTTCTTCTTCTTCTTCACTTTTGATAGACTCAGGAGTCTGTTATTTCAGGCGGGTCCTCTTGAGACGCTGAACTCCAGCTTTCTCTCCACGGTTTTGGGGGTCTTCCCGGTCTCATGGAGAGCTATGTATGGTATCCTATTTGAGCTCATTCTTTCTACATGTTGATGCCAGTATCGCCGTCTTTGACGTCCCCATCTGACCACATCTTCGACCTTGCAGATTTCTCGGATTGCTGTATTCCTAACTCGATCACGTAGGGTTTTGCCGGCTATAACGCGGAGTGTTTTCATCTCGGTAGTCCTGAGCATGCTCTTTTTCTTGACAGTGTCTGGGGTAGGCAGAAAGAATGGACTGCCATACTATTCTTCCCTGATGTAATTTTCTCGTCTCTTCTACGTTGATTTCTCCGACTCCTCACGTGGCCGACATTTAATATTTGATTGATTTGATTGTGCCACGCATTCCTCAGTCTTCCTCTATTAAATTAATAAATTGTGATATTATAACTTCTCCGGCGCTGCAACCTTTGGTGGGTTTTAGCCTCCTCCAAGAAACGTCTCCATCCCGTCCTGTCTCTGGCCGCCACCTCCCAGTCTTGCTGCTCCAGGACTCGACAGTCTGCCATGGCACCATCCAACCATCGCAGTCTCGGCCTGTCGACACTTCTTCGCCCTACTGTATTGTCATACAACACTCTTTTGGGGAGCTCCAGATCCCCCATGCGGTGCAAGTGTCCTAGCCAGCACAGTCTGTTAATCTTTGTAAACTTGACCACGCTGACGTCCTGGTATAGATCGTAGAGCTCTGTGTTGTATCTCCTTCTCCACGTCTGACCATCCCTAATGGGTCCGAAGATTCTGCAGAGGATCTTCCTTCCGAAGCATTTCATCTTTATTTCATCGTGTGATATTTTAACAGTGTTCCTAAATTAACAGTTTTTAACAGAATTGAAATTAGCAATTTACAAAACCTTTCTTTAGATTACTGAAGACATTTTAGTTTTGGAAAAAAATCTTCATGCACAGCACATGCATACAAAAAACCAGATAACATAATTATTTTTTTTAAATTTTCATTTGATTTTTTCATTTTTGTGTGTAAACATATCTCTTGTGTAAGACGACATGTGTCCGTATTTTGTTCACTTCTAAAAAAAATCTTATAAAATGTTAGGTTATAACAAAAATGTGTTGTGGTTCAAATTGATATTAGATAGATAAAACTGATTTCGGCTTAAAAAATATAACCCTACCTAGAGTAGAGCCAAGTGTATCTTTGAATGTTCTCGAGATATTTGATTATTTTTGTAAGATTTTCTATGTGATTGTGCGTGGTTGGATGTTTTTTGATGGATTAAAAAAAAATTAAAACTGTATACACGTTTTATTTACATTTAAATTGAGTGGAGGTAAAAATTAAATAACAAAATTAAAGTTGCACAACGGGCCATGGAAAGATCCATGTTGGGTATCTCACTTGGAGACCATATAGCCAACATGGAGATTAGAAGACTCACCAGGGTCACCGATATATGGATATGCATTGCGAGGATGAAGTGGCAATAGGCTGGACATGTGCCGACGCGATGATGGAATATGGAACAGAGGTAGATACAGAGGTAAAGTAAGTACATTCCATTAAATTTTCATCAAGGTAAGTTTTTATTATTATTATTTTGTTCTATGTCCGCAATACAGAATTGACGATTGACTAACGTTAGTTAAAGTATTAAGTAAGTTTATTAACCAGTTTTGAAATATGGATACGATAAATATGGTAAATATGGCGCAAGTCTTCGAGATAAAATATGCAATGAAGAAATAAGCCAGATAATAATGCTGACATCATGGATCGTGCATCTAAATTGAAGTCGCAATGGGCTGGGCATATGGCCAGACTGTGCAGTGTACAGATAGAATTCCAGAATATTCCAATGAAGGCCTTGGACAAAGAAAAGGAGTGTCGGGAGGCCACCTAAAACATGGAAAGATGGCATTGCCGGAATAGCTTAAATGACCTGAATGCTGAAAGAACAAGACAGGGATGATGAAGAAACATTTTTCCATTGAAGAGGCCTATATCCAGCAGTGGAGGGATGAAGGCTGTAGAAGAAGAAATATAAATAGGATTAACACTCTCTTCTACGAACTTTTCTCTTACCTTTGTTAAAAAGTTTTTTCATAAAAAAATATGAAGCCTTAGAACCTTTTTATAAAATGCATGCTGATATAAAGGACAAATGATGATATTAATCATATTTTCAAGGACTGGAAAATAAATATTTAAAACAATTATATCAAATATCGACATTTCCACATTTTTATGAAGCCTGTTTTCTGCCAGTTGGTACTTATGGTCTTGAAAGTGCCTCGGAGGTCAACGTCTTTCATATTCGTGAAAGTGCGTTCAGAAGACAAATACTCTTGACTTTGGAGAGTATCTCGTATTAATAATGTCGAACCATCTCTCATGCGTTCCTGGTATTATATATTTTTTATGTTTTACCTGTTCTCAATAGATGCCACTATAATTGTTTGTAATATTTTTTGAGAAAATAAACTGATTTGATTTAGGTTCGTTGGTTGAAAAGAAAATATCTGATATTTTGAAGCTTAAATAAAAATGATAAATCTTGAAATTATTCATTCAGTACCTATTGCATTTTCATAAACCGAAATTTCCCTTTTTTCTCTTATTTATCTCAAAACACTCAGTAATCCGAACGATGGCCAACGTCAGGGGTGGCCATGCACAGGCCGAGGTCTTGAGTGGAGACCGCGGAACGGTGACGGCTATGGGTGGGCCAGGAGTTTCAGATGGAAACATTGAATCACCATTTCTGCCATATTCAATTTAACCCAACTAAGCCACAGCAATGTGTGGCTCATTTGGGTTAAATTCAACGGGTTAAGTCAGAGAAATCGACGTGCTTACATGACACGATATATGAAGTTTGAGGAAACGAGAAAATATGTCAGGAGAGAAAAGTGAGGCAGTCCATTCTTTCTGCCTGCCCCTTCGGGAAACGGCGTGATGGTTAGTTAGTTAGTTAGTATTTTCTCAGTGCTCACTAGCAACGATAATCCTTTTAGGGAGTCTTTGAAACGTTTCTTCTTACCCCCGTGTGAACTTCTTCCTTGGGTCAGCTGGGGATACAGTGCACCGATGGAATGAAACAACAGTCTAACAACATTTTTTTTATTTTATGAATATGTACATTATCTTATTTAGTCGCATATAAATTCACAGACCTAAGCTAACGCTTACAAATGTTTAGAGTTATTACCAGAACTGGCTTTCAACAGTGTACTCTGCGCTCTAGCCGAGTGTCCCTCGCAGGCGGCCCTAAACTAGATAGAAAAATCTATTCTTTGTCAAAATCTATTATTTTTACTCTTTCAATAACGGGATTCACGTTAAGACTATAGTACAAGGTTCCTTAAATCTAAAGCTCGCGCTTCAATACCGGTTCCACGCCAACATTACTTTTTAAACAAAATACAACTTATAGTCACTCAAATCTTTTTACTGGTCAAAATTAACGGCAAGAACTACGAATGCCACATTGAAGGTCCCGTGTTTGATTCCCGGCGATGGCAAAATGATTGTCACACTGTCTTTCATCTGGTGTAGAATTCACGTGATAATAAAATGGCGATAGATAATCTACTTATCACATGTCCCGCCGTCATCGCCGTGAATCGAACCGTGTGGCAGTCATTGCTTTTGCTATTCTGCCACGATATCTAGCATTGTAATATTAAGATAAAAATATGATTTAATTTTTTAAGCATATATACGATCGGGTGGTGGTCTAGGGCATTGTTCCGCAAATCATTGTGGTCATCATTTGGTGTGCCGCGGAAAAAAGTTTTCAACTCTCACTACTATTAAATCGAAAAAAATAGAACGCCTGAGGACGATCAATGAAGAGATGAGAGCAGCCTTATCAACGATTGCTCCAAATTTTGATCACCTGTGCTCAGTTAAACAGGCTCACATTTCTCACTAAACATCTTTTCATATTAGGTATACTGATTTTAGTAATAAATAAATATTAAATAAACATTGCTTTTTTCTTTGGTGTACCTTTAAAATTTCTTGATTTGATAGGTGTACCTTGAATACAAAAAGTTTGCGGAACACTGGTCTAGGGGACAGAACGCTTGGCTCCTGATCCAGAGGACATGGATTCGAGCCTGGACACGACCAGTCTCCTTCATAATAAGGAGCTATTTTCTGCTCATATTGAAGATTGCAAAATAAATTCTAATACCATTGATTTAAATCCTTGGGGTTGGTCTGGAGTATGAAACATCTAATTACCAGAAATACTCTTTTTTTTAAATACTTTAAATGTCTCCAAGCTGGCAAAACATGGTCATCCCGATGACCATAATAACTTATTAATAAATGTAAGAAAATCCTGGTTATAACCATTCTCCAATTTTGTAGAGCCTTGGAGAATGGTTCTAAGAGCTGCTGTATCGAGGGAAGAAATAGCCATGATGTATCCAACAACTGATAGGAGAGGCACAACAATAAGAATATGAAGGTAACCTTAATATGAATACAATTAATGAATTAACATGATCTTTTTAAATATTAGATTCGTTAATCCAAATACAGTCTAACTCGGTTATTACGATTACAGAAAAGCGAGATCTCAGATGCAACGAGGAAACATACGTTGACATTTTAGTTTTAGATTTTCTCTGTACTTACATTTATTAACTTTTATTATAAAGAGCTACTTCTTCTAATTGTATATTTTTGTTTAAATTGCAACTTTTTATGTTCCGTGAACGCTGGATATGTTTTTAAGCATTTAAAAATACCTATTATTTGATATAACGAGCAAATTCATTCGGTACCATCTTCATCGTAATAATCAAGTTAGACTATTATTAGATTTGCTAAACAACCTGCAATGCCAGAATACCTGTCATAATATTTAAGTGGCATTTTTATTTCAAATGTATCTAATTTTTTTAACAGATTCGGGTTCAAGTCCCGACAGCAAATGTCTTTATCGTTTACAAAATATAAAAATAAAGTATTTTTGTTTTAATTTCATCTGTGATTTGGTTATTTTTGTCTATGCACGATATGATACCAGTCTGTCAATGTCAGCAAACTAATCAACAAAAGAATAAATTTGAAGATGAAATTTAAAAAAAAGAACTATTTTAAATCAGCACTTTTGTTTCTATCAAAATATTAATTGTTTCTTAATCTATGAGTGTAAAGTGTATCATTTAATTACCTTATTTTACAGGTTACAACTAGCTATTGCTTTGTTTTTGTGCGAATTTTTTGTATGCGTAATAAAAACGCAATTATAAAATATGTTAAATAATTTAGTAAAGAACCGGTATTGAAAACACGTAGTCATGTCAACACTCGGATGTCTGGTTGTAATTCTATTTCTCGTGTGATATGATTCTTAATTCTGCGTTTGAAATTCACAATTAAATTTGAAATATTAGAATGCATAATGCAAATAGTGAAGGCGCTAGTAGGAATATTAATTACAGCTGGCAAGTCTAACAAATAGCATGCATCTATGCTAACTTGTCTTATAATAATTTTAGTTCCGATATCGGTCACATATATTGTTAGACACTTGTTTTTCTTGCCGTTGCAAAAAAAATATGGCGTTGAAGCAAGGGTAGACACAATCAGGACCAAAAAAGTTTAGAGATCATGTGAGGAACACCAGAATAAGAGAAATACGTGAGGTTGGTGATATTATAAGATGCAGTAGATTGAAAGGACTGGTATGTGCATGTCCAAAGAATGGTCACCACCAGACTCCCCTATATTGCAATTCATAATCAGCCTCATGGGACTCATCCTCGTAGAAGACCTCCTAAAAGATGGAAGGACAGCTGGGAATCTACCTCACAGGAGGAGCAACCCTCTGAAGAACAGACCACATAAGTCTACAGAACAGAAGAAGAAGCAAATAAGTTTATTATGTAAATCAAAATATGAACTGTCAGATTTGAAATAATTTAGAATACAAACAAATGAACAAACCTTGTCTATGAAATCAAAATTAATTCTAAATTCAAACTATTTAAAATGATGTGTAAGTGTTTTGAACAGAGAAATAGACAACCAGACTTCTTAGTGTTGAAGCATTTTCAAGAAGAAGAATACATATGAATATAATGATAATATGCTATGGAGTTCCGTCCACATTGTTAATGGCACAAATTCGCATAAGATCATGGGAAATACATCCATTTCCAATATATTTACGACGAAAACAGTATTATGTTATTACGTGACAAACATTGAATCATAGAATCAAAAATACATGGAGAGCAGACAAGTCCGTGGGTTTAAATAGTGTTAGAGAGATGGACTCTTTTCTTTTCTTTTATCTTGTTCAAATAGGTTTTTAACTGATCATTTTTCATTAATTATTATTATTTGAACAATGATTCTAATAAGTTATATTATAACCATTCATTTTTGATAAACTTAAGATATTGAATTGATAACATAACATAATGACAAATTTTTTTAATGAATTAAAATAAATTACACTATTTTCTCCACTTTTAAGTTAATTTTTCTAGACATAAATAATAATAATATGCTGTTACTGTTAAAATTTAAAACACTGTTATAATATCGCGATTTCTTTTAACTCACTGAGAGTGTCGCGACAGCTGTTTCGCCAACCGATGTTGGCATCATCAGGTGTTACAATAAACTCATGTTTATTGTAACACCTGATGATGCCAACATCGGTTGGCGAAACAGCTGTCACGACACTCTCAGTGAATTAAAAGAAATCGCGATATTATAACAGTGTTTTAAATTTTAACATAATAATGTTGAAGTATCATAGGGTTTCGGCAAAAACAATGGACTATTTAATAATATGCTAACTTTTAAAGCGCCGTTTTTGTGATGTAATCACCTCAAGGGCATGTTTCAAAGGTTTTACACCTTCATCATCGGGAGAACCAAATGAAGTAACACATACAAGTTAAAATTAGACACATTACCAGGGACAGAACTTTAACAAGACCTTAATGATTGATGAAACCTCTACTCGGTGGTACTGACCGGGGAGAACAGAATGGATTGGAGGCATTTTGTTTCGCAAATCCTGCAAAATTGAAGATATAGTGAGATGGAGTAGACAGAGAAGACGATTCTGGAGGGACCACATCGAGAGAATGGATCCAGGAAAAATGCAAGAGACTCCAGAGGGCCGTCGACCATCAGGACGACCACCAAAGAGATGGAGAGAAGGGTGTTCGTCTTCATCACAGGAAGAAAGTTGATATCTTGCATAAACAGATCGCAAGATCTGCAATCAGAAGAAGAAGATGTACAGTTTTCAGTTTTGGTATCCCGCAGTACATGAAATTTTTTTTTTAAGATAATCGAATGATTTTACTGAAATCTCTTGATGAAAGTTCATTTTAAATAATAATTAAATAAAACGATGTTTTTTAACTACTTCCACTTTTGTCTTTATTTAGACAGCGACCGGTTTCGCCAGGCTCGCTGGCATCGACAGACTGGTCAGTCAGTCTGTCGATGCCAGCGAGCCTGGTGAAACCGGTCGCTGTCTAAATAAAGACAAAAGTGGAAGTAGTTAAAAAACATTGTTTTATTTAATTATTATTTACATGAAAATTTTGGTTAGGTTAGTTTAAATCGTTCTCCTGATGATGAAGTTGTAACTAACTAACTAACCATCACGCCGTCTCCCCGAAGGGGTAGGCAGAGAGAATGGACTGCCACACTTTTCTTTCCTGACATATTTCTCTCGCTTCCTCAACATTCATACATCCTGTCATGCACGCGCGTCGATTTCTCTGACTCCTCACATGGCCGACATTCAATTTTTGATTTATTTGATCGTGCCACGTTTTCCTCGGTCTTCCTCTATTTCTGGTTCCATTTACATCATTAACATATAATTTTTTTACCATTCTTTCTTCATTCATTCTTTCCATATGTCCAAACCATCTTAATGATCCTTTCATTATTTTGTTCATGACACCATCATTCGCACCGCATTCACTTCTTATATTTTCATTCGACACTCTATCATACACAGAGTATCCACACATTCGTCTAAGAGATCTCATTTCTACTGCATTTATTCTACTTTCATCCTTCTTTTGCCAGTTCCATGCTTCGCTTCCATACATAAGGGTCGGTAGAAGAACACCATTGTGCACTGCCATTCTAGCTTTTTTTGATAGGTTTTTGTTTGCGATGACAACTTTAAGTGCACCATTCACTTTGTTGCCTGCCCCAACTCTTCTTTCAATATCCCTCTCCACTCATATGAAGTTGTAAAATCTTCGAAAAAATTAACTGGAGAAAACAGTGTATGACTTCATAAAAAATAATAAGCGTTATTTTGACAGGCGATTGGGATTTTAAATTTCATTGAAAATAGTTTGTTAAACAAATCGCACGCTTAATAGTAAACTGTTTAGGTCATAATTGAGTTAACATTAGACAGAGGCTTGTGTTAGCGCTATCCATTGTTTCGTGTTAAAATTAAGTCAAAATTCCGTCAATTGACCTCCATTACACTATATCGGTCTTTTTCATTCGTACGTGTTTTTCGACTGTTTTTGGTAAAACACCGACTCATATCAGATTGAGCAAAATTGCTTTTTTTAATTAAGCCAGTGTTCTATTAAGCGTGCGAAATGTATATAGGTTAAATAGTATTTCAAAGGTTTATTGAATTTGTTAATAGACTCTTTTTCCATATATTCTTAATCCTCTGTATTAAATATACGATGCCAATAAACTATTTTTTATTACAGTTTACCAACATTAATCATATTAAACTTTAAAATGGATGGTATTTTAACCAGGGTTGCCATAAAAATACCGCAATGGGCTTACAGCTGACATTTATGTAAATATTTTCGTATGCATTTATTTCAAACATGCAGTAGAAACAAATGAATTAAATTTTTTGATGATCCGATTATATTTTTAAAAAATTAATGTTTATTAAGTAGGTAGTTACTGTTTTTATCAATTTAAATGTTTCTTTAATGGCAACCCGGTTTTAAAATGTTAAATTTAGAATACGTAAGGAAAATACTTAATTATTGCCATTGTGTCAAAATATATTAAAACAATGTGCGAACGAGTACTTAAATTATTCACCATAGAGAAGAATGAAAAGATATTTTAAGATTAAACATATATATTAAAATGTATGTTTTAAATATGCGTCAATAGTATTATTATAGAAGTTTTTAAATATATAAGCAATACGCAAGAGGGGTTAATTGAAAGCGGTTATGTTTTAATATACTTTGACAAAATGGTGGCGCCAATCTTTCAGAAAAGATTTGCAAAATAGTTTATTTTACAGCTGTATTCACTATAAACAATTATAATAAATGAATAAATACATTTTTAAGAGTGAGATTATAAAACATTGCATATAGTTTTATTACTCAAATTTTCATCTCAGCTAACATATAATTTCACTTCAATAGATACAATTTTATACTACTTTTCTGCATGTTAACACAGTAGAACCCCTCTTAACCACCCTAGGATCAACCGGTCCTCGGATTAACTGGCCTATCATATTATAGATAGCAGGTGACTCATACGTTGATTTGAGTAAATATAAGTACACTTAAAAGAAAATCTATTTGTGTGTTAGTCATTATTTTGTTCTTCGTCTTATGTATTCGAGACATGGACGTTAACTAAAGAAGAAATGCAGAAAAATTAAAGTTGCACAACGGGCCATGGAAAGTTCCATATTGGGTATCTCGCTTGGAGATCATATCGCACCTTCGGCATAATTGTTAAAAATTCTCAAAATGATTTAAGTATGGCAATGTATTTTAAAAACATCCCTTTATCTGGAGGAACAAAGTCGCTCATTAAGTTCAGTCTCATTTAGCCAGAGGGCGATCGTGTATGATCAATATAGCCAGAATAACACAATATTATTTTCAAAAATCTTAAAATGTCTAATGAAAAATTACACAATGTGCAATTGTGCCCTTGTCTTGCCGAAGGTACGATATACCCTAAGTGGAGATTAGAAGACGCACCAGAGTCACCTACATACGTATTGCGAGGATGAAGTGGCAATGAACTGGGCATGTGTGCCGACGGAATCATGGAAGATGGAACCAGAGGGTTACTGAATGGAGGCCGAAGGAGTGCCGGGAGACAGCCTACCAGGTGGAGTGAAGATATTATGCGGAGAGCGGGAAGGGCCTGAAGAACAATGGCGAGAGACCGAGAGAGATGGCGTGGGGTGGAGAGGCTTACGCCAGCATTGGATGGAGACAAGCTGATGAAGGAATTATACTTAGTATTATAACACTTTTTATTTTTACTGAACTCAGACATGTTTCGGTTACAAGTTACCTTTTTCAATGTATATAATTTTAAAATTGTATACATTGAAAAAGGTAACTTGTTTCCGAAACATGTCTGAGTTCAATAAAAATAATAAGTGTTGTTATACAAAGTATAACATTCTTTTGCAAAGATTATCTTAACTTGAAACTCCAACAAAGAATGATAAAATGTTATATATGGTCTGTTATACTATATGGCTGCGAAACCTGGACTCTAAAAGTCAATTTAATGAACCGGTTTGAAGCGTTCGAGATGTGGATATACCGCAGAATGCTCCGTATACCGTGGACCGATAGGGGCGATTCAACAAAATAATAATAAAAACGAGTAACCGGCCAAGTACCGGTCCCAATCAGGCTTGTTAAGAGGGATTCCACTGTACGAGTAATCCAAGCGATAGGTTGTTTCTTTAGCAATATTTTATAATCTCACAGTGTCAGTTTAAAACAATCATTTTAAAATAGTCTATATGATTTCCTCTTCTCTAAAATGAGACTATTTTGTTCTTTGATATATTTCTACTTATTTTTCTACATGATTTAGGCCACTCTTTACTTTGTTCATTAAAATATACAGAAACTTATAAATTACTATTTGTTCTTCATGATTCTCCGAAGCACTACAAAATGATACTCTCATTTATACAAATACAGTTTTTTATATATATAATATTTGTACATATCGTTCAAAACATTTCTGGGACACTCTGAAGTTGCATACAATCAAGTCGGCCATCTTGTGCATTCGAAATTAATCTAAACCATAAACAATATTTTAAATTTGATGTATGAATATTTTAATTATAAAATTGTCTAGTTTTAAATTATTTCAGCATATGGCAATACATTCCGTGGTCGAGTTTTTCAAATGTCATTGGAATCCTTATTTTTTGCTACTGCAAAATAGTCATTAGCTAATTTATACAAAACTCATGTCAATATTAGATAGATGCTTCCTGAAAAAAGGTAAATCTACATTGTATTCTAACCTTTAAATGCCAAACAAAATGATTTTTATTTCAATTACACACACATTAAGAAAAAATATTTAATAAAAAAACTATGTTTTGACAATTATAAAGGAATTTCTATGTCTGGATTTAAATAACAGATAAACATGAAAAAAATTATAAATTAATTTTTGTATTTATTGTTTCTTAAACAATGATATAAAACTCCATATTTAATAATGAATACGAATGAAAACATCTGTTTTATACAATTTTTATTATATTTTATGTGAATGACATGTTTGCTTGTCCAAGGCAATATCAAATTTAGCGAGAATCAAGCGTGTTGTTTTTTATATACACGAGTTAAAGGAACAGAACACAGTAATTACAGTAATTGATGTGGCTTAATACATTGTTAACAACAATTAAGAGATAAACCCCAAAATACTCGAAAGTATTACCTAAAACTAGTTATTCCATTTAAATATAATAAAACTTCACATTTTATAATGCCTTAAAAGTTGAAACATCGTCACCTGAGAGTAAGAAAGTTCCAACTGACAAAAGTAAAAAGCTGAGAAAAATGAAGTCAAAGTTTTGTTGGTTTCGGGTGTGTATCTTGGAATAAAAGAGTTTTATTCCAATTTCCAGAGATTATTTTACCAACAAACGTGTAAATTTTGTCTGGCAACAGTTGGAATAATAAAGTTCTCAGTTTAAATGAATCCTTCTTCAGTGAATCGTGTGTTTTGAATGATCAGATGAATCTTGATTCTTTTCGTAACATCAAAATGACGATACTATTACATGTTTTTTTTAATTGTACGTATAGATAAGGTTAGTAAGAACCCTTTTCATGCAAAAAAAGCCAACTGTGAAATTTTGTTAATTATAATAATAATAATAATAAATTGGATGATTTATAGAGCGCCATTTTTATGAATTAATCATCTCAAGGGCGCTGTAGCTCCATTTTATGAACTAGTTGAAGATAAATATTTTAGTTAATGTGAAAATTTTGGTTCAGAATATAGATTTTAGTTGGAACCCTCTTACTCTCAGGTGACGACATGTCGTTCACATAAAATATAATAAAACTTCTAGAAAACAGACGTTTTCATTCGTATTTATTACTATTTGTAGTTTTTCAAATCATATCTGGAAGCACCAAATTTTTGACATGTATTCTTGCAGTGTTGCAAGGTATATAAAAAAACTAAAATAATTAAAAGTATCCCAATATTTTTCTTTTTACAAGATAAATTAATTATTACAAATAGTATCATTACAAGTGTACCGCGGATATGTTTTATCTCATTAAAACAATATTTAGTGGTAGGCCAATTAGAACTTATAAAAAATATAATGATATGCGGGTGATAGAGGTGAAATGAAAAATAAAATAAAAATACCATCAAAGAAGTACTCTTCAAAATTTTATTAGTAAAACGTTTTCGGTTATTGTATAAGTAACAAATCACAAAATAATAATATTATAATAGAAAAATACAAAACTATAGCGTGTAAAATATAATATGCAAAAAAAATACTGCTTCGTCATTCCTATACAGATTAAAAATATAATTCTAAAAAAAATCTAAGCAGGCTTATCTACGCTATTATTAATACCTCCAATGTGGCAGAGTCGTGGCTTGAAACAATTACAAAATAAAAATATTCCGTGACATCATCACTCTCCTGTTGATTGCCAACCTTTTAATGTTAGGCTGATATAGTCCCAATAGAGACGAAGATGTAAATTGTTTTTTGGAAACAGAATATGGTGGTCGAGGCGCTTACAGGACTTATGACCTGTCATTGGTTGGGTTAAGCGATCGCTTTATGTTAACAACATTCCCCATTCCGCCCTTCTTACGACCACCACGTCTGACAATTTACATCTTAGTCTCTATTGAGATACAATTAATCCTTAAAAATGATTAACCCGCAATGGGTAAAATCCAGTATTTGTCTACAAGTATTTGTATACATTCAAAATGATATAGTCTCGTTTGTGTTAAATAAATTAATGATCTGTTCTGGCAAAATATGTATAGTTTATGAAAAAGAATTTATTATTTCCGTTTAAATTGCTTAATATTCATTTTTTTATAGTAATTCCTAAGTAAAAATGTATTATAATTTTGTATTTTATGATCTGGTATTTAATTATTTTTATTTTGTTGAGTTCATAAAATCTCACTAACAGACGGGTATAATTTTAATATGTTTTGAAAAAACACTGCAGCATTGGAGGTATTCATTTTACGACTGACATAACACACCATTCAATGGAAAATATACACGTTCCGTTTAAATCAATATTTTAAATTTCTATAAACAAAAGATCAAATATTTTTAAATATTGAAAAATGATAATTTAAAACCATCGGAAGATAGTTGCGGTTCCACTGCCAACATCTTTCCCTGTTCTAAATGCCCCGGAATCTGTGGGTCCAGGATTGGACTTCATATCCATATCTGTGAAAAACAGTCTTCTTTGGATTCAAGGGACAGATGTGAATAAAAATGTATTAACTTTTATTCTTATTAATTGTCCTAAGTTGCTGATGTAGTGTGCAAAATTGGGCCAGCCATACAGTGAGGACAACAGATGATCGATGGACCAGACGCCCCCTGGAGTAGTGACCGATAACCGGCCACAGAAACCCGGGTAGACCACAAGCAATGACGATCTTATGATATCATAAGGAGGTCAGTGGCGCAGAGTGGCAAAGCGTAGAGAGTTGTGGAAGTCGAGAAGGGAGGTCTATGTCCAATACTGAATGATTAATGACTGATAATAATTGCTTCTGCAAATCTTGGCCTGTCTTAAAATATAGAGCTGAAATGTGGACGCTGACCAGGGGTCTAGTGTACATGTTCCAGGTCGTCCAGCGCACCATGAAAAGAGCCATGCTTGGAATAACCTCGATGGACTGAATCAGAAATGAATTTATTCCGCAACAAACCAAGGTGACAGAGGCTCTGAGGATAGGCGTGCTGAAGTGACGGTGGACTGATCATGTTTGTCAAAGAACCGGCAGTCGATGGGGAAGACCGTGCACAGGATTCCGTAGAGTTCGACATCCCCCTGCCCGCTGGACCGACGATATTATAAGGATTACTGGACATGGATGAATGAGAGTGACAATAGATAGGAGAGTGGCGTGTTTTCGAAGAGGCCTACGTTTAGCAGTGGACAACAGACTTAAAATCATAAAATCCATTTGAATGGTGTCTTAAACAGTTCGCAAAACAGAATCAAACATTCCGAAACGGCAAATTAAATGCGCAACTATCAATAGCTAGAGTAAAAAAAGATATTAAAATATAATCAAGCGTCCAGTTGGCAAATACGGCCTGCCAAATAATAAGTCTTTGGAATAATTTGATGCAAAATATCTCGCGTAAAAAGATTTTTAAAAATAACATGCACTTCGTATAATATAAATTCATTTCTATATTTTAAAATTATAATCACGGTTAAAATACGACATGTGGCTTAAAAGATAAAATAAAAGGATACATTGCAAAATGTATGTATATGGTGAAAACTTAAATAAAATATAAATAAATAAAAATGCATAAAGATACAGTACACTCCTGATTTTCCGGAATGGATGGTGAAAAAAAATCACGTATAATCGATTTTCCCGTTAATCCGGAAACAAAAAAATTCCTCTTTTTATTAATGATGTATTGTATAATTTAATCACCAACATTATATTGATTCAATAAATATTTAACAGTTGCACCATTTTTAAACTTTAGAATTTTTGTTCAATTGAGAGTACAACTTGTTTGCGTTTATCCATTATACCATAGACACTTTTTCACAGTAAAAGTAATAAGACTTCAGAGCCACAAATGTATGTTGGCAGTGGCGCCAATGTGAATTAAATGCCAAATGTCATTGTGACATGTATTATAAGTACTGTTGCGAATTTTTTTATTTATATAAAATATTTTTTCAATGACTCAAGTGTCCCGGGATAATCCGCTTTCCGGTTAACCCGACCCCGGAAAATTAGGAGTCTACTGTGTTTAAATTTGCCTTTTAAAATAATTCATTAAATATATTGTTTCTTGAACAATGATGTAAAACATATTAAATTATTAATACGAATGAAAACCTCTGTATTATACAAGTTTTATTATATTTCGACTTTGACTGGCGCACCGAAGAAGGTCAGTGGTTGTATTCCCAGTGATGGCAGTGTGATTGTCACACTGTACTTGGTCTGGTGTAGAATTCACGTGACAATAAAATAGTGATAAATTAGGTACCTATCACATGTCACGAGAATCAATATGATAGGTATACCCTTTACATGTATTTGACTCGCGCTGTAATGATGTAAAGAGCGATTCGACAAAATAATAATAATATTTTATGCGAATGACATGTTTCGCCCAGTAGTAGGGCTACGACGGGGTATGTTTTGCTGAAAAGTACGCCTCTACAAAATGTCGCAAGACGCCATGTTGCATTTACAACAGCAACACTACTATCAAGTCCAACTCTCTAGCGTCCACGAGAGGTCTTTTTAAAGACCCCGCGAACCCCGGGCAATGTGGCGCATATTACTTAGTGCCATAGCAGATAGAGAGAGGACGAATGGCGAGCTTCGAGCGCCATAAAACTGGATACACCCAGCTAAGGGAAGGTAACCCCGACAGAAAATCCTCCAGAGAAGGCAAGGGGATACCTCTCTGGATATTTTTCCCCACGTCATCACTATGAAAGGTGATAGTCAACGTTAGGGAGACCTGACAGGACACAGAAAGAAGAAGAAGGCATTAACAACATGTCATTAACATAAAATATAATAAAACTTCTAGAAAACACGTTTTCATTCGTATTAAAAATTTCATTCAAGTTTATTTCAAAGATGAGTTCTAGTCTTTCAGAACATTATATTTCTCAAGAATATATTTGAAGTTTAATTAAGAAGGTGTTTGAATAGCAAATTATTCAAAATTGACATAACAGATAAAATATTACAAACTAAAACAAAATAGCAGTAAAAATTAAAAGATACATATTATTAATAAAAATTGCAGTTTTGGGTGGTTTACCACATATAAAATAAAATAACATAAATTTGTTTCAAGGATTTTATAGTATTGCTGATCTCACCACCATTGCATTGTTTGTTTTTCGTTCATTATATGATGAAACCGGTCAGGATATTTTAAATAAATCCGATATGATGAATAAATATTATATTAATTTTAATTAATATAAAAATCTCAATAATATTTCAGTATTATTGAATGAAATGAATATATTGTTTTAAAATGAGTCAATTGAATAAAAAAAAACAAAATGCCTACACAAACGATTGTAGCAAGTTATTTGAATAGCCTAAGAATACACGAGTGAAGTTAGGCACACTTTACATAATTCAAAATATATATTTAATTCTTAAAAAAAAAAACATTTTTAAATATAAAATACAGTAGAACGTCGTTTATTCAGATGTCAGTTAACCGGAACGTAAATTATCCAGACAAGCAGAGATGATGAAGCGTTCTGTACCGTGACCTACGCATGACTAAGCTTACACCACCACACCTACACACCGTTGGGTGTGGGTTGCATCATCTTCCTCCTCCTCTCGTTCTCCCTCGCACGGACAGTCAGTCTCCCACTGTGTTCGAGTTTCAACGGATCATCTCCCAATCAGTCCGGATAAACGATGTTCTACTGTATTACTAAAAAATTGTTTTCTACAGAGACTAAACATGTATTTAAAAGGCAGGTCTATATGTATAATTTTAAGTAGAATTTTAACACACAAAAATAACAGTTTGTTTTTGTATGTTGACATTTAAACAATAACCAACTTATTTATTTATTTAAAGTTAAAGAACCGGTTAGAGGCATTTGCAATGTGGCTTCACCAAAGAATGTTCAGGATCCCATGGACAGACAGAGTGACGAATACAGAAGTCCTGAATCGTGCAGGAGTAAATAGAGAGCTGCTGACATTGATCAAAGTCCACAAGATTTCATATCTGGGTCACGTTCTACAAGGAGAAAAGTATCGCCTGCTGCATCTGATTTTGAAGAGAAAAATAGAGGGCCGCAGGGGGGCAGCGAGAAGGCAGATCTCTTGGCTGCGCAATGTGAGGGAATGGACGGGAATCGGAACTGTGGAGGAGCTATTCTGGACAGCGCAGGATAGGGAAGAGTTTACCAAAGTGATCGCCAACATCGGGGGGACCTGACAAGGCACTTTAAGAAGAAGAAAGATAATATAACTAAAGCGCTTGTCTCAGATATTTCGATAAAATGCACAAGCTGCATTTAATAAAATGATAACCCTTTTTTTTCAACGATAATCTAAACCTGAAACTCCAACATAAAATGGTATATTTTACTATATGGCTGTGAAACTTGAACTCTGAAAGTGAATGTAATGAACCGGTTTGAGGTGTTTGTATACGGCAGAATGCTCTGTATACCGTGGACTGATAAAGTCAATAATGAAGACATACTTCAGAGCCAATAGAGAACTGTTGTCCAGTGTGAATGTTAGAAAGGTTTCATATTTATGTCATATGGTAATGAGTGAAAAATACCATCTCCTTCAGCTGATAATCATGAGTAAGATAGAGGGACGACGGGGAGTTAGGACAAGTCAGTTATGCTGGCTGCGGAATATAAGGGATTAAACAGGAATGAAGAGAGTTGGGAACCTGTTCCAAGTGGCATAGAACAGAGATGCTTTCGCTGCAGTAATCGCCAATGTTGCGGAGATCAAAAGAAAGGTAAATAAGCTAATTTTCGCCCATAAGACCTGCCTTTTGATACGAGTTTAATCACTGACACATGCGGTTTGCCATTCGCGGCTCCGTAATTTAAAAGTAAAACTAAACATAATAATATAGTAAACTTCGCTAAAGACATGCGAGCCATTCCGAATATATAAATCATTCTTAGCTTAAACAGTAAATTGCACCAAACAAAACATAAAAATACAAATGTTTTATAATTTCATAGCTCGGTAGCTGCGCAAATTAAGCGAAACGAAAACAATCTCGTCTCGTCGACCGAAACTTTCGTCTGCGTCTTAATTTCTTACGTCACAATAGTTTAAGACATTTCTCTTTTATCTTTGCCAATTATAACTCATTCGGATTGAATTTTAGACGAAATATCAAACACGCGAAATGTAAAAAATACATTTTACATAGTAAAATCACAAAAATAATAATAATTATAAAATGAGTCAATTAAAAGGTTGGCTTAATTTGTATCTAACTCAAGTTGATAATATTTAAAGTTCAGACAGATCGTCCAGTTCCCAATAGGGGTAGGCATAGACAATGGACCGCCACACTACTCTATCTTGACACACCTCTCTAGCTTCCTCCACATACATACGATCAGTCGAATCCTCTGACTTCTAACATTTAAAATTTTATTAATTTAGTCATGTCATGTTTTCCTCGGTCTTCATCGACTCCATACTCCATTCACAACGTTGACGTATACTTTCTTTATTCATGCGTTCCGTGGGCCAAACCAATGCAGTGATCCTTTCATAATTTTGTTTAAAATACCTTCTTTCTTGGCACCCAGGTGGTAGAAGACCAGTTGGACGACCAAGGCTGCGATGGGAGGATGAAGTTGGGAGAGATGGGGCGAAATTGTTACGAGTGTCAGATTGGAGGGTCGAAGCGGAGGACAGGAGGAGTTGGAGGCGAAGAATACTGGAGGCTAAGGCTCGATATGGGCTGTAGGGCCATTGAAGAAGAAGATACCTTCTTTCGCTCTACACTCCTTTCTTATACCAGCATTTGAAATTCTGTCGTACATCGTTCTACCTCAAATTCGTCTTAGGGACCGCATTTATTCTGCTCTCATCCTTCTTTTGACAGTTCCATGCTAAATTAATAGTAAGGAACTTCAGTAAAAAGATACATTCAAATACAAGCTACAAAAGTATTCTGCCGCAGTTCAAAAGCATTGTTTGGTCAACAAAAATATCAGACAGCATTCGTATGAGCAGAAGACGTAAGAAAAACAATTTTCATAGCACATAAATACATATAAAATAGGAACTGTCTTAACCGCCCTACCTTTGGGTTATTTTCCGAGAAACGTGCAAAAAACAAGCAGGTTTTTTATCAATGAAATTTAATTATATAATAATTTTACATTTTTAAATTACAAAACGTCAAATACTCGGCCGCACACTTGGCCTGCCCCTTGTAAAACTATCATATTTATGAAGACTTGTACTCAAGTTTTGATGGCACACGCGCGTATCCCTAAAACTTTGTACATTTTAGGTACATTACTTTTTCTCAAGCCCGTACGTGATACGGGATATCGTAGAATGGTACAGTCAAAGTGAGCGTATCACGTACGTTCAATTAGGTAGGGTGGTTAATTGTGACCAAAGACAAAAGAGAAATGTTCTATTTTTTTTTTTAAAACCATAGACGCGTATGACAGGCAGCATAATTAAGCATATATACACACATACTCGTAACATTTACAGTATTACCAATTTCACAATGTTCCGGAACATGATAATGCTAATAATAATAATATATCCCTAAAACAAACGAAAACCGAAGTTCTTAAACAAAAGTTTAAAATAATATATATATATATTTTATAAGGTTATATAGTTGTGTGGAATTCTAAAATGGCACCACTATAAGACTAATTGTTCTGTCGTTATGAAAAGCACACTTCAATTATAAAATTTATTTATAAATTCCTAAAATATTAATTAATAATACAAATAAAATAGAATCGACTGAATTCCAGATTAAAACAATTTAATACAGAAATACTTTTCTAGTTCTTGAATCTTTTTGTCCGTGATATTTTTAACATGGCTAAAAATGCAGTGCACAATAGTGTTCTTGTACCGCCGACCCTTTATTATGGAAGCAAAGCACGGAACTGGCAAAATAATAATGAAAGTATAATAAATGCAGTAAAAATGAGATCTCTAAGACGGATGTGTTGGTAAATCTGTATGTGATAGTGTCAAATGCAAGTATAAGAAATGAATGCGTTGCGAATGATGGTGTTATGAACAAAATAATGAAAGGATCATAAAGATGGTTTGGACACATGGAAAGAATGAATGAAGAAAGAATGGTAAAAAGAAAGTAGAACTTAAAATAGAGGACAACGATATAAACAGTTTATATCGTTCTCCTGATGATGAAGGTGTAAAGCCTTCGAAACATGTTTAGAAAAACCAACCAAGTAATTAACCATCACGCTGTCTCTCCGGAGGGGTAGGCAGAAAGAATAGACCACCACACTGTTCTGTCTTGACATACCTATCTTACTTCCTCCACATCCATACATCTTGTGATGCACGCACGTCGATTTCCCCGACTCCTCACGTGACCGACATTTAATATTTAATTGATTTGATCGTGCCACGTTTTCCTCGACTTTCCTGTATTTCTAGCTCCGTTCACTTTGCGTATACCTTCAAGAATCTGTCTTCACTCATTCTTTCCATGTGTCCAAACCATCTTAACGACACTTTCATTATTTTGTTCATAACACTTTCATTCAAAACGCATTCACTTAGAGATTTCATTTCTACTGCATTTATTCTACTTTCATCATTTTATTGCCAGTTCCATGCTTCACTTACATAAGGGTCGGCACAAGAACACCATTATGCACTGCCATCTTAGCTTTTTTGGATAAAATTAAGATTAAAATAATATTTGATTAATAGATCATAAAATAAAATATTAAAAACAGATTTATTATTCAGGGCATCCCAGAAGTCGATGTCAAGCCGGAAACGGATGATCAAGTCATGCTGGTTATGAGAATTTTTTTTTTTAAAATCTAAGTTTTGTATTTTTTAAATTACAGGCATTTAATTTTTCTCATAACTAGCACCTTCCGGGACACCCTGCATACTTGTGCAAAATAACTGCAATTGTTAATATATATCTGTATTGAAATAATTGTGTATGAAGTAAGATACCGATTGTGTTGCCAATCGGTAAGCAATCCGTGATAATTCAGTCGATTCTACTCTACACAATAGTATAAGATAGACACTGCCAAAATTTGATATATTATAAGACTTCTTTTCAAAAAATATTTCAGTAAGACTCACTATATAACTGTAGAGTAAACCAAAGTTTGTCAGAATAGTATAGTGTGATATAAATAGGCCTTCCTAAATCCATGATACTATCCAAAAACACCAAGCAGATTTACTTCAAAGCGGTCATGGACAATGTCTTTTAACCCCTTAACCAGGTGTGATGAGGTTGCAAATGACTCCGCTGACATGCGCAGAGATGACCTAAGTGTAGTATGTTTTGCTCCACTCATACACGCCGCATTTTATTTCACTCATACGTATCGTAGGTGAGATGCCCGCAAAATCGCCTACGTCCACATGTTTTGTTTCATGTTTTCGATGGGCTTCATATTGGGCTTGCAAAATATAAAAGGGTCTTTGTCGCACCTACGTATTTTTGTCTTGTAATCATATATACTTAGCTAGATGCATATATACCAGAAGATATCTACAAATTTTTTGTATGGATTTGAAGCTGGGCTTTATCACTCTGAAGAATGTTACTATTCGATGTGTCAATGTGTCAAGAACTTCATTTCTATTGTTATCTGTCATTTAGGTTATGTGCAGAAATGTTATGAAAATTACAATTATGTAATTTCTTTACGAATATATATTTATAATTCCTTAGCTTGCCTTACTGGCTAACCCTAGGCACGCCACTGCCAGCAGCCCCTTATAACAAGCACCGTGAGAGCCGGCCTTCTAGCATGGATTGGGCACGTATGCCGAGCCAGAGACCAGAGCAATCAAGACAAACCGGAGTAAGACTTCTAGGAAGGTCTAGACAGCGCCTAATGGATAATGGCTGATCTGGTTGCGTTGGGCAAAAGGGACTGCTGGGGCACAGGATCGAGGATTTCGGAATAACATCGTCAAGATGGTTAACACTCGTTACGAGATATTCGGTAAAGTAAGTTATATAATTTAACTGGCAAAACCCTACGTGATCGTGTTAGGAATACAGCAATCCGAGAAATCTGCGAGGAAGATGAGGTCAGATGGGGACGTCAAAGACGGCGATACTGGCATCAACATGTAGAAATAATGAACTCAAATAGGATACCATACATAGCTCTCCATGGATCGCCAAACGGACAATGCCGACTACGCCACAACGGTGGAGAGAAAGCTGGAGTTCAGAGTCTCATGAGGAGCCGCCTGAAATAACAGACTCCTGAGTCTACCAAAAGTAAAGAAGAAGAAGTTATATAATATTAAATTTTGGCAGTTAATTTACGACGAAATAATGATATAATAATATACCCTATAGTCTTTCCAATGCGGATACTCGATCAACGGCCACGTTATAAAACAAAGAAACGAATCACAAGTCGGCAGCAATGAATCTATACATAAAAACAAAAGTAATTATATACCGTCGAACTCGATAATTACGAGGAAAATGGGATCGACTTAATAAGCATTACTCGTTATATCAGAGAAGATACAAAGTATCTATTTTCTTGTTACATCCGAGATCTCGCTATTTCCGTGATCGTAATAACCGAATTCGACTGTACAGTAATAATAATAATAAAAACAATAGAATACCAATTAGAAAAATATCGTTTCTAAAATATTGTTAGCTGTGAAAAGTAATATAAAAGAAAATAATAAACAATGCTTGCTGCACAGGAATCAATAGATTGTATCACAAGTCTCTTTGTCGAAAGGTTTTGTTCTAGATTTGGAACGGAAATTGTCTATAAATCGTCACGGAAACGAGTGACCGTCCCTCCCCGCTGGTCCCGTCACGGCTCACACGTTAACTAATGCACTAACCGTCCACTATTTTCAATAAGTCTAACGGGAAAAAATAAACACACAACCGCCGCTAAGACCCCGTAAAACGAGAAATTATTTTTCTTCGCTTCCGTGACACGCATTCGCGCCTCCCGCTAATTTAGAATCTCGTTCGTGACCGCGTTTTAAAAATATTCACTTCCACCGTACCTCGATTACAATCCCCGGATTATTCCAGTTTTGATTTCATCTTACTCTTCCTCTCGTTTGACAGAAATTGAACAGCAATTAATTTACGAATTCTTTCTCCCAGAGTCGAATTATCGAATTAAAATTATCCTTCGGCAACAGATTATAGATCGTCTTGTACACTTGAATATGGATTTGACTCAATCTTTCTTAGAATACAGTCTGCGAAAGATGGAAGAACAGATAGAAGAATACTGTGTTTCTTTTGTGATTAAAATAAAGACAATAGGACTTCAAATCTGTCCACTTGATCTCCTCCACATCAGAAAAGGAAATAACGAAGCAAGAAGCAACAAGTATTCCGGAGTTGATGATTTATGGCTTACAATTTCAGCTCGTATTTAACAATCCCTACAATAAATAGGTCTTCGTCGTTTCCATCTTCATGGCTGTACTGGCAGCAGCTTTCGTATATCATTTATTTAAAATCACAACCAATCAAACATGAGTTTTACATTTTCCATCACCATACATTACATTTCCATTTAAGGTGACACTGTGATGAGCAAGTCTTGGGTTGTAGGCCATTTCTTTCGCTTCCTGCTGTGCATTATTTATTATTTATTCTTTCTCTAGGATATTTATATATCAATTGTGTATTTTCTTTTGCTGTTGAGAGTAGCGTAGCTTAAATGTGGTCTGGGTCCCCCTTGATTGCAAATATACATATATATATTTTTTAACGTAAGTCCCGCATGGACGGGGGACGGGCCTACGGATTGCACGAGTGAATCTGACGCCGCTGCGCCTATAACAGCTTCAAGTAAGTGGAGGGAGCCTTCTATGGCTCGGCCATTATTAACTCTTGTGCACAATTGAATTCTACTTCCATTATGTATTTTATGCAATATTGAAAATACAACGAAATCCTTCGCAAACAATCCTCGATCGTTTGATTGTACGAGGTTAATATGAACTTGAATGAATCATTTTTAATAATGCACTAATAATCTGTTACATTTCATAAGCTGAACTGTTCAAAAGGAGTCTTGAGAGAGTGAAATATGTGAAATAGATGAATCGCAAAATGCAACCAAATCATTCACAAACAATCCTCTATCATTTGATTTTTGATACTGCAGTGTGTCCATTACATTTCATCAGCTTGACTGTTCAATTGGAGTCTCGAGAGAGTGAAATATATGAAATCGTTGGATCGGAATGATTTGGAATGAAATCGGTTGCGGGGACTGTAGGTGGATGCGGCCGCGCTTACGCCGGTGCGATCCGGCGCTCGTGGTTGCTGCGGTGGTGTGGTGTCACGAAGGCCTGGGGGTGCGGGTGTGAGGGGGTGATATGTGTCGCTAGTGGCCCTTGGCCGCGTCCTTGGCGGCCATGATGAGGGGCGTGAGGCTCGCCAGCGGGCGGGCCAGCTTCAGGAACGGGTGCTGCAAGATAATAAACAAAACTCATCAATTCAACCGGTAGAAAACAATACTCTACATTAGGAGTCTCCAAACTACGGCCAACAATCAGGCCCGTGACAGCTAATAGGTACAGCAGAACCTCAATTATCCAGACTCATTGGGGATGAAAGTAGTCCGGATAAGGACAAATCCGGATAATAGAAAAAAATTATAATTGACAGAAAAAGTATATTTAGTGTGAATAATTTTTATTTATTTAGATTTATAAATGGCTTTATTGTAAATTATTTTTTATTAAAAAAATCAACTATCGATTTCTGCTTAAACCTAGCTTTTCTTCTGAAGCTGCCAAATCGCGAATACTTTTAAGACATATAAGTTGTTCTGAATTACACTCTTCTTGACTCTCAAACCACTTCATGGCGACATCTTAAACCCTGAAAAGTTCCAGATGACCGCCTTTGTATGAACAACATAAAAATACACTCTTCAACTTCTTCATTTCCTGATTTTTTCATAACTTTACGCTCTAAGCTTCCATCTTCTGACATTACACAATTAGTAAACATCAAGATTTTTTCGCTTTGTTTTTTTATATCTGAGATCGTTGACTTTCCGACACCATATTTATTAGACAAAAACGTACCGATTCACCGCTTTTCAAAGCATTGATTATATCTAATTTGTCTTTTTAATGAAACTGCAACACATTTCAATTTCGATGACATATCGGTAATATTAAAAATAAATACAATTTAAATTGTAATCAATTTTTTAAGAAACAAACATCCGATGCATATTGAATTCCAATGACTACTGACCAATATTTTACTTGTAGAGACTATTGTTGGAACAAATGCATAAAACGCATTCCAACACGTACTAACTTTGATTTTTTGTTCATTTTGACCAATCCGGATAATCGAGGTCCGGATAATCGAGGTTCTACTGTAATAGGTGTTGTTAAAAGTTAGATAAAAAACACAGAATGATGACCACCCGGCTAGGCATGAGTGTGATGATGATGATTTTATAGCGCCATTTTTGTGAAAGATTCACTTCAAGGGCGCTCAACGTCCAGAAAGCTTCTCTTAAAAAGAAAAGTTTTAAGAGAGCTTCTGAACACTCCTTCGTCGTCTTGATTGCGGATATTGTAGGGCAGCCTGTTCCACGCCATCGGTCCCGCGATGCCAAAAGCGCGATCTGCGAAGTTTGAAGCTCCTTGGCGCCGCGGGACGAGAAGTTTGTGTGTTGCTTCTTCCTTCGAGGATCGTAGAGTTGACTGCCGAGGGTTCAAATTTGTCAGCTTGCAAAGTTCTGTGAGGTAGTGGGGCGCTCGTCCATGTAAGGCCTTGTGAACAAGTGTGGAGTTGTTACATCTCTCATTGAGAGGTGGAAATGGAGAATCTGGTTACCTTGAGCAGGTCGATGGCGGCGGCGCGGGCTTCCACGTCCACCTCGAGACAGCGGTCCAGGAAGTCCCGGAAGGCGGGGCTGAGGCGCTCGCGCTCGCGCACCTCGGGCTTGCCGTTGGTAGCGATGAGGTACAGCGCTCGCAGAGGATTCTCGTTCAGGTACGGCGGCTCCCCTTCGATCATCTCGATGGCCATGATGCCCAGGGACCACACGTCAACCTGCACCATACAAAAATATTATAACACGATACTAACACAAAGTCAAACGAACCAAATATCACGAAAACTACAATCGTTGGACATGTTTTATAAGTCTTCCTATTTTTAAAAAGCAACTTCTTGCTCTTTTTGAATTCACAATGACAGTCTGCAACATTAGTGTAAACGGTGAAAATCTGGAACAAGTGGATGAATTTGTTTATTTAGGAAGTATGTTTACAAAGGATGGGAGGGTGGAGAAGGATATTGAAAGAAGGGTTGGGGCAGACAACAGAATAAATGGTGCACTTAAAGTTGTCATCGCAAACAAAAGCCTATCCAAAAAAGCTAAGATGGCAGTGCACAATGGTGTTCTTGTGCCGACCCTTATGTATGGAAGTGAAGCATGGAACTGGCAAAAGAAGGATGAAAGTAGAATAAATGCAGTAGAAATGAGATCTCTAAGACGAATGTGTGGCAAATCTGTATATGATAGAGTGACAAATGCAAGCATAAGAAGTGAATGTGGTGCGAATGAAAGTGTTATGAACAAAATAAGGAAAGGGTCATTAAGATGGTTTGGACACATGGAAAGAATGAGTGAAGACAGAATGGTAAAGAAGGTAAACGGCGTGAACGGAGCTAGAAATAGAGGAAGGCCGAGGAAAACGTGGCACGATCAAATCAATCAAATATTGAATGTCGGTCACGTGAGGAGTTGGAAAAATCGACGTGCGTGCATGACAAGATGTATGAATGTAGAGGAGGCGAGAGACGTATGTCAGGACAGAACAGTGTGGCGTTCCATTCTTTCTGCCTACCCCTCCGGGGAGACGGCGTGATGGTAAGTTAGTTAGTTAGTTAGATTTTAAACTTCTTTATATTAGTATTCGTCTCCTATTCGCTCGCCCAACATGTATATCATCCGGCCACATGTTGGACTGGTAAATTACCATCACTTTAATAATAATAATAATAATAATAATATGCTAACTTTTAAAGCGCCGTTTTTGTGATGTAATCACCTCAAGGGCGCATTAAGACGTGTTTTAAATCTTAAAAATCTAAATGTGACCGCTTAAAAAACGATCGGTTTGAAAGTATAGTAGAACAAAGTATAAATGTTTAAGTTGGGTATGAAATATGAAAAAGATGTGTTTTCAATTTAGATCTGAAATCTGTCGGATCATTTATGCATCTAAGGTGTGAAGGAAGATTGTTCCAAGCTGATGGACCGGCTACCGCGAACGCTCGATCCCCGAAATTTGTACTGGGGCAACGCTTCGGCTCAACTAATCTTCCTATTGCCGAGGAGTTCGCCGAGCAAAGTGTGGATTTCCGTGAATTTAGGCTGTCCGTTATACAGAGTTCGGATATATAACTTGGTGCCATTCCATGTAGCGCTTTGAAGACTGTCCAGCAGAGTTTATACTGGATTCTTTCTGGACTTTTAAGCCAGTGAAGTTCTTTGAGATGTTGTGTTATATGAGACTTTTTTGGAATGCCTTTAATGAGCCTTGACGCTGCATTGAACGCAGATTGAAGTTTGTTTATTTGTTGTTTTGGAATGTTTGCAAAATTCCATTACAATAATCAAGTCGTGACACAACGAAGGAATTTACAAGAGTTTTGAAAGTGTCATGGGGAATACTCCTTTTGACGGATTTTAATCGTCTTAGGTGGAAGAAACTAGCGCTGACCGTGTTATTAATTTGGGATTTAGAGACAGATTTGCGTCAAGATAAACACCAAGAAGCTTTGTGGAGTTTTTGGGAACGATATCATTGTCAGCTGTTGAAATTGAGGAATGATCGATAAGATGTTGGCGCTTTGCGGAAGAAGTCCAGAGAAATTCCGTTTTGGATGGATTTAGTTTAAGTTTGTTTGATGCCATCCATCTGGATATGGCATCAATGCAGTTGACAGTTGTTGACGTAAGATGTTTGGTGTCATCAGGGTTGCAGAAAAAATAAAGTTGCTGATCATCAGCATAGCAATGTGAGAGGAGGCCAAAGGATTCTATTATTTTGGCAACGTCATTTGTAAACATGATAAATAAAGGGGTCCTAAAACAGAGCCTTGTGGCACACCAGATTGGATATTAGTAAATGAGGATTTTTTACCTGCTAGCTGCACAGCTTGTGAACGATCCGACAGATATGAATTTAGCCAGTCTATGGCATTACCTCTAAAACCATACGTGATCGCTAATCGTTGGATAAGATATGAGTGATCAATTGTGTCAAACGCAGCGCTCATGTCCAGAAGGGAGAGCAGTGCCAATTTGCCCGATTCGTTTGCCAGTACTAAATCCGACATGACTCTAAGCAATCCCGTCTCCGTTGAATGGAAACGTCTGTAGGCGGATTGTAATTTAGACAAAATATTATTTGTCGAAAGGTGATTAGAAATTTGGGAGGCTACAATTTTTTCAAGAACTTTAGAGATGAAAGGTAGATTTGAGACGGGCCGGAAGTTACTAAGATTTTCGGAATCTAGTTGAGGTTTTTTTAATATGGGAGAAACAATAGCTTTCTTGAGCAAAAAGGGGACTTGTCCTGTTAGAAGAGATTTGTTAAAAATTTTGACTAAAAATGGAGCAACATGGTGACAGCATCTCTTGAGAAGCCATGTCGGAATCGGATCAAGCGAACACTGTTTATTAGGTGCGTTTAAGATAAGTTTAATCACTTCTTGAGGTGTTGTGATATTAAATTTAGTTAGAAATTTTCCCTCATATGTCGTGAAAGTTGGTGGTGTTGTAGATGAAGTCGTTGCACGAATCACAGCGATTTTATCTTCAAAGAATTGGGCGAAGTCCTGAGGAGATAACTTGGTAGAGGCCTTTTCTTGTTGATTATTTCTTGTTGATTACTTTGTTTCTTTTCTGTTGTTTTTTTTTTCTCTCTATCTCATGTATGTAATTTCTAAGTTCTATTATGTAATGTTCTTTTCTATCTCATCTATGTAATTTCTAATTTCTCTTATGTTATCCTTATTCTCATTTTTATGTTTTGCCGTTATATGTTAGTTGTCTGTTTATTTATGCAAATTTTAATTACCTTTGTTACTAAACATGTCATTTTTTGTAGAAGCCCTTGCGATGTTTATGTCAAAATAAATAAATAAAATAAAAAAACTAACTAAGTTCACCATCATGCCGTTTCCTCCGGAGGGGTAGACAGAGAAGATGGTCCACCATACTGCTCTGTCCTAACATACCTCACTAGCTTCCTCTACATTAATACATCGTAGCATGCACGCTCATCAATTTTTAGGACTTTGAATGTGGTCACCTTTAAGTATTTTATTAATTTGGTCATGGCATGCTTTCCTTGGTATTCCACGGCTTCTCTTTCCACTCACACTGCTTGTGTACAACATTTTAACCATTCTTCTCTTGTCCATTCGTTCCATATGTCCAAAATATGTCTGACATTCAATATTTGGTTTATTTAATAGTGCCACATTTTTCTCGGTCTTCCTCTATTTCTAGCTCCGTTCACGTTGTTTACCTTCGTCACCATTCTGTCTTCACTCATTCTTTCCGTGTGTCCAAACCATCTCAATGATTTCTAGTTCAATTTACATTGTTAACCCATACTTTTTTACCATTATTTCATCATTCATTCTTTCCATGTTTCCAAACCATCTTAACGATCCTTTCATTATTTTGTTCATAACACTTTCATTAGCACTTCATTCACTTTTTATATTCTCATTCGAAACTCTATCATACACAGATTTTCCTCACATTGCTCAAACACTGCCACACTTTTCTTTCCTGACATATTTCTCTCGCTTCCTCAACATTCATACATCCTGTCATGCACGCGCGTCGATTTCTCTGACTCCTCACATGGCCGACATTCAATTTTTGATTTATTTGATCGTGCCATGTTTTCCTCGGTCTTCCTCTATTTCTGGTTCCATTTACATCATTAACATAGAATTTTTTTACCATTATTTCTTCATTCATTCTTTCAATATGTCCAAACCATCTTAATGATCCTTTCATTATTTTGTTTGTGACACCATCATTCGCACCGCATTCACTTCTTATATTTTCATTTGGCACTCTATCATACACAGAGTATCCACACATTCTTCCAAGAGATCTCATTTCTACTGCATTTATTCTGCTTTCATCTTTCTTTTGCCAGTTCTATGCTTTGCTTCCTAACATAAGGGTCGGTACAAGAACACCATGTGCACTACCATTTTATCTTTTATAAAAGTAAGTTTTTTCGATATGTTACTTCGATTCGGTTTTGATTCGGTGTTTTCGAGTCGAAACTGTTTCTTCGAAGGGGTCTTTTGAGTTTGTTGAACAGGCAGAAGTTATACGGTGCTAAATCAGGCAAATACGGTAGTTGCGGAATGATAGTTTTTGGCAATGTGATCAACTTGTGGGTAACGCAAATATATTTTTTTATAAGCGAATTGCGTCTTACTTTAGGCCCGTACTGCTTCCTGGTGACCACCTCGGGGGCCATCCAGTAGGGCGTGCCCACCATGGTGGTCCGTTTGGACTGCTCCGGGGAGATCTGAGCGCAGAATCCAAAGTCCGCTGCAACACACCAAACACACATCGTCAGTCAATAATACACCACATGTAGTGACAAGATGACCTTCGTGGCAAGTGCTACGACTGCCACACCGAAAGCCCCGGATTCGATTCCCGGCGATGGCAGTGTGATTGTCATACTGACTTTGGTCTGGTGTAGAATTCACATGACAGTAAAATGGCAAAAGATTAGCTACTCATCACATGTCACGAGAAAGAAGAAAGCGAATAGTAATTATTAATTTTGAAAATAAACACTTTATTTTGAATATCGAAATACTTTTCTGATTTATACGTCATTTAAGTCATTCTTCTTCTTCAAGTGCCCTGTCAGCGATCACCTTGGCGAACCTGCCCTCGTCCTGCACCGCTCGGAACAGCTCCTCCACACTTCGGATGCTGGTATTCATCCATCATGTTAACCTTGTATTCGTAAATTTAACCAGTTCCAGGTAATACTTTCCTACATTCTGGGGTATATCCTTTAATTATTTTCAACAATGTATTGGGCCACGTCGATTACCCTATTCTGCTCTTTTAACTCGTGTATATAAACAGCATCGCATTTGATTTTTTTGTTACATTTAATAATGCCTCAGACACGCGAAAGATGTCATTCACATAAAATATAATAAAACTTCTAGAAAACAGACGTTTGAATCCGTAAAGGATTTTTCATCATTGGGCTTTAGCTCTTGAGTTAATTGAACTTTGTACAGAAGAAAACCCAAGTCTCAAGTTGATGTCGCAGAAAGACACAGCTCTCGCGCATGAAGCAAAATAGACTGTCAGGGTTTTTTTCACACACTGTCCCAAAGGCAACAATATTCTCCAACGATCTTGCGTTTCTTTGACGTACAAACACTGCTTCACCGACCACCGACCCGGTTATCTCGAATTTATGCATTAAACGACGTATTGTAGACTCTGCAGGACGGCCATGAATGCCATAAATTAGACGCAACGCACGGAACATGGAGAACGGAGCACTGATTTTGATAATAAATTTTAACAATTTCAACACATTGTTGAAGCGTGTAGCGTTCCATGGTAAAATGCCAATATTTATTAAGGTGAATAGTATTATATGATGGGTGAGGGAGGACTGACTCAGTTTGACGCTGCCGTCGGGCCCGAGGAGGATGTTGTCGCTCTTGATGTCGCGGTGGATGACGTGGTTGGCGTGCAGGAACCGCAGCGCCTGCAGAACCTCGCGGCACACGGCCGCGATCTGGCCCTCGTCCATGCACGTCTCCGTCACCACGTCCGTCAGGGAGCCGCCCGCCAGGTACTCCATCACCACCCACAGCTCCTGCACCAGTCAATTTCAATTAGCAACACTCCTAAACATTCCAATATTTAAAAACTTTACGCTTCCAAGCTAGAGGAATATTAATTATATAAATAATCATAATACAGAGAATTAGAGAGATATGTGAGGTTGAGGATATTATAAGATGGAGTAGACAGCGAAGAAAGGACTAGTATGGTCATGTCCAAAGAATGGACACCACCAGACTCCCGTATATTGCACTACATAATCAGCCTCATGGGACTCATTCTCGTGGAAGACCTAAAAAATGGAAGGACAGCTGGGAGTCTACCGGAACAACCTCTGGAGAACAGACCACATAGGTCCACAACAATGAAGAAGAAAAATATTTTGATAACTAACTAACCATCACGCTGTTTGTCCGAAGGGGAAGGCAGAAAGGATGGATCGCTATGCTACTCTATCCTGACATACTCTCACTCATAAATTTAACCGACTTTGAATGTGGCCGCCTTTTAGTATATGATTAATTTAATTAATAATGCTGTGCTTTCCTTGGTCTTCCACAGCTTCTCTTTCTTAGATGCTTATTTATAAGCATCTTAATGTATTAACACCCTCTGTAAACGATTATGTACACTTGCTTTGGACTGTTTGTCGACCTTCGTAGCAGAGTGGTTAAGAGCTCTGACTTCCATACCGAAAGTCCCTTCGGTCCCGGGTTCGATTCCCCGCGATGGCAGTGTGATTGTCAGCACCGTAATATCGGCAGTCAAAGTTTCCGTATCAAGGGTTGATACGGCCGCGTGTGAGTATGGACTTTTTGCCATATTGATAGGTTAGCGTGCAAAGAGTTAAATAACTTTTATTTTTAAATTAAACAAATGAATGGAGTGTGAAGGGGGATACCAACCTCTGCGACGAGATAACTGTCGAGGTAGTTGACCACGTTGTTGTGCTTGTTCTCCCGCATGACCAGGATCTCGTTGATGATGAGCTCCTTCTTGGGCTGCAGACCGAGGTCCATCTGCTTGATGGCCACCTCCATGCCGGTTGAAGTCTCGATGGCTGTGTACACCGTGCCCGACGCGCTGCAAATATTACGCACGTTTCAAATAAAGCATCATTCGCTGCACGCTTTTCGTAATCCTAGATCGTCATAAAAAGAATGAGGAAAAAAATAACCATACATAAAACTTACAAAGAATTATAACTAACTAACTAATGGTCACTCCGTTTCTCCGGAGGGGTAGGCAGAGAGGATGGACCGCCATACCGTTCTGTCCTGACACACCTCTCTAGGTTCCTCCACATTCATACATCGTAACATGCACGCCCGTCGATTTTTCTGACTTTGAATGTGGCCGCCTTTCAGTATTTGATTAATTTGGTTATCAAATCAAATCAAATCATTTTATTTTCTCAAAAGATATTACAAACATTTATTATAGTTTAAGACATCTATTGAGAACAGGTAAAATGGCAATAGATAAGCTACCCATCACATGTCACGAGAATCACTATGATACCTATACCTCCCCTTTACATTGATTTGGCTCATGCTGTCATGATGTAAAGAGCGATTCAACAAAATAACAATAATAATAATAATATAATAAATATATAATACCAGGAACGCACGAGAGATGGTTCGACATTAGGAATACAAGATACTCTCCAAAGTCAAGAGTATTTGGCTTCTGAACGTACTTTCATGTTATGATATGCTTTCCTTGGTCTTCCACGGCTTCTCTTTACACTCGCACTGCTTGTATACAACATTTTAAACATTCTTCTTGACCATTTGTTCCATATGTCCAAACCATCTCATGGATCCTTTTTTAATTTTATTTATGATGCAATCATCTGCCTTACATATTTCTTCCTTATTTCGTCGTTCGGTATTCTATTTACCATATATCGTATTCCCTGCATATTCTTCTCAGTGATCTCATTTCTATGGCATTTATCCTTCTTTAATCCTTTTTTGCCTGCTCCAGCTTCACTTCCATAGATAAGGGTTGGCACTAGAACTCCATTATGTACTACCATCATAGCTTTAGTTGAAATATTTATATTTGCATAACAAAGAATTACAATACATAGTTAGTTTTTTTATTTATTTCATTTTTTAAATATATGTCCCTGTTGACTCACCCCTGTCCGATTTTTTCCATCTTGGTGTACTTCCTGTTGGGATCCCCGACGCTGACGATGGTGCGCAACTTTTCCAAGATTTCCTCGTCCGACATCTTCTTCTTTCTTTGTACTGCCGCTCTGAAATCATAACCCACATTTCTGTCACTTGAGCAAAGATAAAAAGCTGTAACTGTAGCCAACCGAAGTTCGAAACCATTTTTGCCTGCAAATGGCCTTCTTTTTCCTACAAATGGCCTTCTTTTTAATGCAAATGGCCTTCTATTTACTGCAAATTGCTTTCTTCTTAATGCAAATGGCCTTCTATTTACTGCAAATTGCCTTCTTTTTACTGCAAATGGCCGTCTTTTTACTACAAATGGCCTCCTTTTTACATGCAAATGGGCTTATTTATTGTTTCTTGAACAATGACGACCTTCGTGGCAGAGTGGTAAGAGCTCTGATTCCCATTCCGAAGGTTCTGGGTTCGATTCCCGGCGATGGCAGTGTGATTGTCACATTGTCTTTGGTCTGGCGTAGTATTCACGTGACAATAAAATGGCGATAGATTGGCTACCTGTCACATGTCACGAGAATCAATATATCAGCTTAAAAATAAAATAAAATAAAAATGTATACTGTAATTGGGTTCAAGCAACCTGTTGTATACGTAAAAAAAAAAAAAAAAAAAATGATGTAAAACTCCATATTAAATAATTAATACGAATGAAAATGTCAGTTTTCTAGAAGTGTTATTATATTTTATAGGAATGACATGTTTCGTCCTTCTAAGGCATTATCAAATGTCACATAACTTAGAAGGGTGAAAAATGTCATACCCATAAAATTTAATATAACTTCTTGAAAACTGACGTTTTCATTCGTATTAATTACAAATGGCCTTCTTTTTTGTGCGAATGGCCTTTTTTTACTGCAAATTGCCTTCCTTTGACTGCAAATGCCCTTCTTTTTACTGCAAACGGCCTTCTTTGTACTGCAAATGGCCTTTTTTCTTTGTGGCCTTCTTTTTACTGCATATGAAAGCAGCTACACAATTGGGGTTAACTATATTTGTTACAAGATCAGAGGTGTAATGCAATGAATGCTCGTATCTCACCTGGCGTCTTGGAGCGGTGTGGTGGTGGTGGTAGTGGTGGTGGCCCCGTTGGCCGGGGAGGGTGGCGGTTGCAGGGCGGGGGTGGCCACGCTGTTCTTGTTGCGGTCCAACGCAGGGGCAGGGGGGCACGCTGCCGGAGACAGGGGAGTGCTGGTCGCCACCTGCAACAGATGAAGAGACATCATAAAAATATATCTATTTTTACTTCCAATCCTTGGTTTATAGCAAAGTTTATGAATATATTTTCCAGTTCATGGGATCTATCCTTTTTAACCGTCGCGTTGCCATGTGGTAAATTGAGTTTCCACTGCCAATTTAAAGTTGATTTTCTTAAAACCTATGGACCCTAATATTATAAAAAAAATTGTAATCCTCCATTGAAGTGTTCTCAATATTTCGTAATAAAAAAAAAAGCAAAAAATTACTTCCTTCATCCCAAAAAAAAATATTTTCTAAGACTGCCCTCACCTTCATTCGTGTTAAGGTAGAATTTGTTTTGCTAATATTTACAACTTTATCAAAAGTGACAAATACTTACTCGCTGTTTTGAACGTATTATAAATTATATCTTTGGCCTTTTCAATAGGTACGTAATAATACCGACTGTGGATGGAAACGCAGCACGCAACTTAATAATATCAGAACTGTGAAAATATTAACACTTTACCAAAAGGGACAAATATTAATACGTACTCGTTGTCTTGAACGTACTATACATTTTGCCTAGGTGCCTTTATCATACGTAAAATCTCGTAAAGTCTCGCCCCGCCGGCCGCGGCGCGCAGACAAGTTTATACTTGGTGTCCAGTTGCTCGTATGCTGTGACGCATTCCATATCAGAAATCGCATGGTTCCAGAAAAAAATTAATAATGATATGTTTTTCAAATAATCCATGTATGTTATAGATATCGATCTATTCCTAATGAAATTCCCTACAAGATGACATAAATTAAATTTTGATTCATCGAGTCATATGCTTGATATTTAGATAAAGTTAGCGGTAAACTGAATTTACCACATGGGAGCGAGCGTTTTGTTTTGAACACGGTACGTTAAGGGTTAATGTAGTAGTTTCCCTTATGCTTTCCACAATTGTAAAGAGCAGGTTAATGTGGTAGTTTCTCTTTGGTTTTCACATTTGTAAAGAGCGGGTTATTTGAACACAATTTTTGTATACAATTTTTTAGATTTGATTCTCATGACTTTTGATAAGTGGCTAATCTCCTTCTTCATGGAAGTATACAAGTTTTATTATATTTTATTAATGACATGTCTTGTTATTCAAATAAAATATAATAAAAGTTTTAGAAAACAGATGTTTTCATTGGATAAATAAATACATAAATAATTATATACAGTGAAACCCGGATTTTACGTTCCCGTATTTAACGTTTTCCCGCCAATATCGTTTAATTATTTCAGTCCCGATATATTTTAGTACACATTTTTTCCCGCAATTTATGTCGAAAATATTCAAAATATGCGAGTTACGCGCGCTTGATGAGATTTGGCGCATCCTTTTCGGCCATGATTGGTCAGGATACGGCACGCAACGTGGTGCTGGGCGACATCTTTCAATTTTCGCCAGTGAACATCTGCCCTTCTGTCATTCTGTTTTCGACTTAATTTGTAACGCTTCGTTCTTTTTGACATTAATCGGTCATTGACGTCATTTACAAACAGTTTTTACATTTTTAGTTTTTTTTTTTTTAGTAGTAAGTTAAGAGATGGATCAACAGCTGGGAGTCGACTTCGCAGGAGGCCAATTCCTCTTAAGAAACAGGCCACAAGGCCTACACTAAGAATAATAAGAAGAAGAAGAAGTTAATAACAATATTTCATTTATTTTTACATCGGTTTCATTTCGTTTCATGCATTTTGCGAACATCTACGTGATTTAAAAAAAAATGAAATGTTTTTTTCAATACCCCCCCATTTATGTTTTTTTTCTGTCCTTTAAAAAACGTAAAATAGAGGTTTCATTGTATTATTAATAATCTGCAAATAAGCGTGATGTTTACCTGAGGTCCAGGGGAGGCACACGGCGGTGAAGGCACGGCGGGGACATGTCGGGGGCTCTGCCCGCCACTGCTCGGAGTGGACTCCTCTTCGATAGGTTTCGTATACTGCAAACACATATCGCATCATAACAATGAAAAATATATATAGCCGGAAAGCAGATGTACGCAAAACAGAACAAATCGGCACTTGGTCTACGAGACAAAAAAGTTCGGGGCTAGTTGTCCAGCCATCTCTTCAGTTGTTCCCCAACTCGTGGACCAACGATGTTTAACCCTCTCCGCTAGTGAGTTTTTTTTTTACCTAACTGTATCTGGGGAGTGAGTTGTCGTGGCAAATGGTTGTCACTCTATGAGAAATGTCGAATAACGTCATAGATATTTTGTTGTTTGAATTTTCAGTTTGGTAATGTAGGGAACCACTTTAAATATTTGTAAAAGTACGTGACAAAGTCCATAGATATCTACAGTAAACATATATTTTCTTTAAATCAGACTGCGTTTGTACTATAGGCCGGCGCCTATATCTGAAACCTCACGCGTCGGTGAGTCCCATACTCCTTAGAGACTTTTTTCTACTGGACGCGTCCGTGCGTCCATACTCACGGAGAGGTTAAGGTTTGCTGGATCTGAATAGATAGGGGGCAGTGGCGTGCTTTAGGAGAGGCCTATGTTCAACAGTGCACGACAGGTGGGTAATTATTAAGTAGGTGACCACAAAGTGGGTGCTTCAAATGGAAATTTAACACAGAGTGGAACAAAATGGTTGCACTCACAATACTCTTGGTGCGGTCCGGTCTGGAGGGCGGCGGTGGAGGCGGGGGGTCTGGGTGCTGCTCCGAGTCCGTGGGTGTGCTGCTGGAGGGGCTGCTGGACGAGACGCGGGATAGGGACGAACCTGGAACGGAGAAACGGTACAACTTAATACAAAAAATAATAATAATAATAATAAAACAAACAAACGCCGTTTCCCCGCAGGGGTAGAAAGAATGGACCGCCACACTACTCTATTCTGACATACCTCTCTAGCTTCCTCCACATTCATACAAGACATACTACAAGGTCAACTAATATGACCAACCATTAAAACTTGATTAATTTGTGCCATGATCATGCCATGTTTTACTCAGTCTACCTTGTCTCTGTACTCCATTTACATTGTTAATGTATACTTTCTAAACCATTCTTTCCCCATCCATGCACTCCATATGTCCAAACCAAAGCAGCGATCCTTTCATATTTTTGTTCATAATACCTTCTTCCACTCTACATTCCTTTCTTATATTAGCATTTAAGATTCTGTAGTACATCATTCTACCACACATTCGTCTTAGGGATCTCATCTCTACCATAATTTAATAATATAATAATAAATTGGATAATTTATAGAGCGCCATTTTTATGATTTTATCATCTCACGCCATGATTTTCTTGGCTGAAATTGTGGTTTTGAACTGTTTGGCGGAGGGTGAAGAGGTGTGACGCCACTGTTGAGACTGCCTTTTGGTTTCAGATGGCTAAAGATGGAATTAATTCATTTCCATGGAGTTTGCAGCGCCTCAAAAACTCTTGCCCGGCGCCGTGTATTTCGCACTTGGCGGGAGATTGGATTGACATTCTTTACGAAACGTGTTGTCGCATCGACACTTCTCAACGTACTGACCTCGAACCGGTCTCGTTGCGGAGGGGATGGGTCAGGCTACACGGAAGTGTAGCCAACAATAAAATCCATCTGGTCGTGAGAGCCTCAGAACACTTACTTTCTAGATATGCCTCGTATAAAGCAATCATTGTTCAATAGTTAGTATAATATTTTTAGATGAAGCGATGCTCACCGGAGTGCGTGGTGTGCACGTGGGCGTGCGTCATGTACTTGGAGAGCGGGGGCTGGTTGCTGCTGGAGTCGTACCACTTGAGCACGTCCAGCACGGCCTGCGGGTTGCTCTTCTGCTCCTGCTTGCTGATGTTGGACGACACCAGCAGGCGGGCCCACGCCTCCGGCATACCCTGGAAACAGACACCCACCAATCAGACAACTACTTTTACATTCTAATCATTCCAAATCAATATTACTTCATTTTATATTTTCACAAGTTTAATCTTCGTTCACAGACTTGTTTGGAGAAAAATTTACATACAGTACACTTCCCATTTTTCGGGGTCGGATTAACCGGGAAGCGGATTATCCAGGACACTTGAGTCATTGAAAAAATATTTTTTAAAAACAATAATATTTCACAACAGTACTTATAATGCATCTGTCACAATGACATTGGGCTTTTAGTTCACATTGGCGCCACCGCCAACATACATTTGTGGCTCTGAAGTCGTAAATTTATTTTACTGTGAAAAAGTGTCTATGGTATAATGGATAAACGCAAACAAATCGTACTTTCAAATTAACAAAAAAACGAAATAATTCAAAATTTAAAAAATGGTGCAACTGTTAAATATTTATTTAATCAATATAATGTTGGTGATCAAACTATACGGGATATCATTAATAAAAAGAAAAGAAAAAAAATGTTTTCGGATTATACGGATTATACGGGAAAATCGGGAATGAACTGTATTTATTATTTCTTGAACATTTCATATTTTTCTAATGTATGGAAATGAATCATGGAACTGGCAAAAGAAAGATGAAAGTAAAAGCGATTGTATGGCATGTGTGAAAAGACATGTTGAATCATGTGGAAACTTGTGACATGTTTCATTTGATGATTTAGCAAGGCTAAAGTTTCTAGACGAGACAATTCCCATAAAATATAATAAAACTTCTAGAAAACATGTGTTTTCATTAGTATTAATTAGGTACTTATTTGGAAAAAGGTCCCAGATGCGTTTTTTTTTAAATTGAGTTAAATATATCATCAGTATTATTTTTGCATACTTTACGTTTTGACAAAACGTTAGAGCTGTACTTTTTTTATTAAATTTTTTTTTATGTACAATTGCATTCAACCCCAATTTTTTTTAAATAAATATAGATATTTTTTGAATTTAGTTACTGATATATCTTGTAGATAACGTTATGCTACGTAAATTGACATTTGAAATAAACAATTTGGAACACAAATAACATTTTTATAAATAATCAAAATAATGGGAAAATCTTATTTTTGCTCTCCTGTAAAATTCATTAAAAAAAGCAGTTAGGACCTTTTGCCAAATAGGTACCGAATTATTATATTTTAATATTTTAGCCAATAGGTAAAACAATATGTCAGAGATATCTATTAGGGACAAATAGACCAACATCCTCCAACACGGTTGAATTCTCGAAATATCCCCTGATTAATTTAAAGAAATGGGTTATGAGATGCCCATCTATTCAAAGATGCAGAGCGATAGAGCCACAGATAACTACCATACTCCTTTATGCAGATACCTCAGATTTTTTTTCTGAACCCTCTCTAGCATAAATCTCTAGCGAGATAATCAAGAAGCAGAGATTGAAAGTCCGCAGGGCCTTGCATGGGCTCCTCTCGGTCTGTCCTATATTCTCAAGTACAAACGATTCGCGAACCACCTGAAGAAAAAGATATTTCGACATGTACATCCTCCCAATACTGATATACGGGTTTGAAACAATTGCGTTAAAAAAAAAGAACAGTACGGAAACTTTGATGACCCAATGGGCAATGGAGAGGAGGATGTTGAACATCAGTCTGCAAGACAAGAAACGAAATAATTGGATCAGAGAAAGGATGTTACCGATGTAGAGTGCAAAATTGCTTCGTTTTTCATTTCATTTCATTTCATTTCATTTATTTTGATAATAATCACAAACATTACAGACATACAATTCCAAATCGTTTGCAATTACATTATAAACAGAGAAGCATTAAAAAAAATAAAAATTAAGCTTAAGAGTAAGAAAAAATCATAACATTGATATTGCATCCCTGAGGCAACTCACACTATCACGAAATATGTCCACCTCCGAGGCGATCCGATTAAGCAATAAGATTGCCCTACCCACAGGCATTACCATTGGCAGGTTGGTTCTGCAGCGTGGCAAATAAAACAATCTGTGCTGTCTTTGACGAAGGTAATTATCAGGGACAAATAGACCTACATCACTCAGGACATCCGAGTTCTGTATACGGCCGCCAATCAGCTGAAAGAAGTGAACTCCCAAGTGAATGTTCCTCCTTCTCTCCAATGATTGGTAGCTTAGCATACCTAGCAAAAATTCAGTCGGAAAGAGCCACGGGTAATAACCGCGCTCCCTGAGGTAAAGAAAGCGCAGAAATTTTTTCTGCACTCGCTCCACCATCAGAGAATATCGGATCCCAGGATTCGTTGAAGTAGAATCGGGCTGGCCATATAGCGAGGACTACGAATGATCAGTGGACCAGATGCACGCTGTAGTGGTGACCGAGAAACAATCACAGAAATCCGGAGAGACAAAAAACAAGATGATCTGATGATCTGAGAGTTGTGGAAGTCAGGAAGAGAGGCCTATGTCCAACACTAGACGTCTAATGGCTGATGATGATGAAATTAAATAAAGTATTAATATGGATTGGAAAGAGATCACTCGTTCAACAAAGATAACGGCGTTGAAATTTTGCACATAATTTTGCAATTAAATAATCTAGAAATTTTAGAAATTAAAAACTAACTAACTAACCATCAAGCCGTCTCCCCGAAGGGATAGGCAAAAAGAATGGACTGCCACACTTTTCTTTCCTGACATATTTCTCTCGCTTCCTCAATATTCATACATCGTGTCATGCACGCGCATTGATTTCTCTGACTCTTCACGTGGCCGACATTCAAAATTTGATTTATTTGATCGTGCCACGTTTTCCTAGGTCTTCCACTATTTCTAGTTCCATTTACATCGTTAACATATAATTTTTTTTACCATTATTTCGTCATTCATTCTTTCCATATGTCCAAACCATCTTAATGATCCTTCCATTATTTTGTTCATAACACCATCATTCGCACCGCAATCACTTCTTACATTTTCATTTGACACTCTATCATACACAGAATATCCACACAAACGTATAAGAGATCTCATTTTCTACTGCATTTATTCTACTAGAAATTAAAAAGGACATTAAAAACAACGAAGATATTATAAATAACCAAATAAACTTCAAGTCCCATAATAAATTTGTTTCCCTGACTCATAATTCTAACTAAACAACAATTTACCCTGCCACTAAATTTAATTCCACTTTTTCACTCATCATTTAGTATATAAGCAATGACTCTCTTTCATTTGACTGTTTAAATTAGTTAATTCATACACTGAAGAAGGGAAGTCTGTGTCCCGAAACATGTTTTGTGAAAGGTGCAAAAAAGTGTTGTGAAAATATAATGTTTTCAAAAAGTTATTGGGATTATTATGGAGCTTAATATCATCGTTCAAACAACAATGGATGCCATAAAAATGTTGAAAATTCTAAAATGCATTGTGTATTAACTTAATAATATCAATATGGAGGTGTTTGATCATTAATCTATTTGATAAGGAAGTATGAATGTAGTGAAAAGATTATTCTTCAATGCTATATGTAAGGACAATGTTAAACTGTACAAGTACTGGAATCTAACATGCGATGAAATGCAAAAAACTGCGTCATGCGCCAAAACTCAATCAACTACGATACGTAATGTCAATGTTGCTTCCAATTCTGGAATATTTTTTTCAATATTATTAACCTTTACCACTCCATTGTCTCAGTTGTCGGCTGGCAGCCGACAAGATAAGACTTGCGCGCGCGGTGTATTTTCGCGCGAGAGATTTCGATGCTCAACATCGCATATTAGAGATATGCGATGTTGAGGATATTATAAGATGGAGGAGACAGCGAAAAAGGGACTGGTGCGGTCATGTTCAAAGAATGGACACCATCAGACTCCCCTATATTGCATTGCATAATCAGCCTGTAATAATAATAGAATCAAATAATATAGACCTAAAACTGAGAATACTCCTCATCAAGACCTATGTATGGAGTGTCTTGATGTACGGCTGCGAGACATGGTGCCTATCGAAAGAGATAAGCGGAGACTAGAGGCTTTTGAGATGTGGTCCTATAGAAGACTCTTTGGAATTTCCTGGAGAGACCACATCACGAATGAGGAGGTTCTTCAAGGAATCGAAGGAGGAAGGCACCTGCTCAGGACCTTGTCCGAAAGGCGTGCAAGATGGATCGGCCATGTAATACGTCAAGAAGGTCTCTTGCATGCCATAATGGAGGGTATGACCGAGGGGACAAACTCTAGGGGACGCCCGTTATTGTAAAACTCCAGGTGTTTATAAATAGGTGCCTTCGCTCAATATTCAAGACCTATTGGCCCCAAACAATATCAAATGCCGTTCTCTGGACCATGGCAGGCGAAAAGCCAATTAGAGAACAAGTCGCTAGACGCAAATGGCAGTGGATCGGTCACACTCTGAGTCAGAACCCAGCCTGCATCGCTCAGGGAGCACTATACTGGTCCCCTATGGGAGGAAAGAGGAAGCGAGGCAGACCTAGAACCACCTGGAGAAGAGCCCTGCAGGACGAGGTTAAAGCAGCAGGCCTCACTTGGGATGTCAGGCATCAGGTATCATGTATGAGTCGGGTGGAGAAGGTTTCTTGAGACCCTATGCACCACGGAGATGTGACAGAACAAAAAGAAGAAGAAGGGAGGTGAGCTATTCACGAAAACGGCGCTATACAAATTAGCCTAATTATTATTATCAGGCACCCGGACCTGCTTATTACTATCGCAGAAGGAATGGTCGAGGGCAGGAATTGCTGAGGCTGCCCAAGGGATGCCTATATGGACCTGGTGACTAGGTACATGCGCTGTGGCAGTTTCACAGAGATGAAGAGACTGGCTGGAGACAGGACTGAGTGGAGGAAACGAGTGAAGCTTGTTGCAGACCAATCCTCAGGATTGTAACCATGAAGAAGAAGAAAATACTTATTGTTTTATGATTCAGATTCAGAAAAATATACATATTTTGGTTCTGAAATAACAGTGCATATATTGCCTTTAAAACTACAACCGGACAGAGGCTTTGAATGAAAATATACAGACATTACAATAGTGATATGGAACATGTGTATTTAGTTAAGAAGATTTTACAATTGTGATTTACTAGGGCTCGGAATTGACATAAAAAACATATTTCTTTCCTAAGCTAAACTTTCAAAAACATTGTTTTATTTTGGTTTTGAGATTCATAGACCCCCTTTACCCCTAATTATTAGAGAATATAAAAGCATATTCCAGGTTTTAGCGAATATTTAAAAATATTACAGAGTTTTCGGGGTGAGAGCAATTAAATTTCATATTTTTACTTTGACCATAGTGTACGTAGTCTCCCTTTTCAACTTAAATGAAGAAAGAATAGACAAGCTAAAAGTTAACCATAGACGCACAAATGATTGCGCAATCTATAAGTTCTTACCTATTGTCTCAACTGAATGACTGAGAGATCGTTCTCCCGTCTAAAAAAAAAATCTTGTAAAAGATTTACTGAGACATACCCCCGAAAATATAGAAAAAATTACAATTGTACAATACAATAAATATTTTGTTATTTATAAGATCTTGTTTTTTCTAGTTAACAACAAATTTGAGGTTAGAGAATATAAATCTGAGCCCTAGTGATTACTACTGCTTCCCTATTCAGAGAGGGTTCCATGTAGTATCAGAAGTGCAGTTGCAAAATACCCTTTATTTCAATCAAATAATTACACATTAGAACAATACATTTCATTATATGTATGATAATAGTAAAAATCTACATTAAAAGCGCAAATCATAATAATAAGCAAAAGTGTGCCTGCGGTAAAGTTAAAAATGCAAAAAAATACGGTAAAAACAAAATGGTAACATCCAACTGAAGCTGTACTTACTGTCAGTGGCAGCTTGAAACAAAAATACGACACAAAAGCTCAATACACTTCTCAAAAGGTAATACATGATCGGTTAACCGCAAAATCACACAGCGTGCACGGAATGTGGACGAATTAAACTTATGTTCTAAATTTACCCCATATAAATAATGCGGGTAGGTACTTATGCCCCTAATTTACCTCATTCAAAAAATTGCAATGAAGATTCCAAATTCAAAGTGAATTGACAGATGGTGAAATACAAAACAAAATATAACCTAAAATTTATACTGAAAATGTGAATTTATTTTATTTATAAATACAGTGAAGTTATGAAACATACTGAAAATTAAGGAATTATTATACTTAATTAAATTTAAACATATCTAATATTATTGTGATAGTATAATATTAGTTCGAACAGTCTGTGACACGAAATTTTAATTGTATCTCAATAGAGACGAAGATGCAAACTGGAAACTGAATATGGTTGATCAAGGTGTTTACAGGACATATGACCTGTCATTGATTGGGTTAAGCGCACGCTTTATGTAATTACAACATTCCCCATTCCACCTATTTTCTTTATGACCGTGTAAGACAAATTTTTGGAGGTTGTATATATACTACAAATCTATACTTATCTTCACATGTCAGTTTCAATTGGCCATCTATGTAGATTTGATTACACATGTTAATCTTTTTAAGATTAATCTATACAATCCACACACTAACGCCATCTATGGATATTAATTTTTAGCATTTAGCAAACTACTTTATTAACACAATGTGAAGGCTATCGCCTATTAGCGCATTGTTTAGAAGCCGCCTGGAGACATCAGTCTAGATAGTCTGTGACACTATTATGATCACTATAATTTTTCAAATGCTGGAGGCTAAGGCTCGATATGGGCTGTAGGGCCATCGAAAAAGAAGATAATTTTTCAAAAATGATTTTATTCATTTTTTTTAATGTGTTATTTAAAAGAGCAATTTTCTTGAAATATATATTTGTAACAAAACACCAACAATTTCATCTTCAGACTGAAAATAATATTATTTCTATGAGGTATTGTATGTCTTAAATAATATTGATAAAACCAATGGTGTCATATTTTGCAATGCCATTTAATTTAACAGTTAACCGATAATACTTAATAATTGCAACAAGGACATAGGCTAAAAACACATTGGGTATGAATACATATGCAAATAAAATATATTTAAATAATAATAATTGTTTAAACTGTAAACTTCAATTAATAACTTCTGAAAATAAATAAGAGGGAAAAAAATGTGTTATGGCATTTTGTTTTGTAAAATTTCAAAAATGGAATAAAGAACCCTCATAATTTTGAATTTAAAGAACACAATCAAACAGATTTTAAATTGGATGAATGAACCAAATAATAAACTAACGAACTAGCGCTGTCATCACATCGTGTCTCCGAAAGGGTAGGCAGAAAGAATGGACTGCCCACACTTTTCTTTCCTGACATACTTCTCTCGCTTCCTCAACATTCATATATCGTGTCATGCACGCACATCGATTTCTCTGACTCCTCACGTGGCCGACATTCAGTATTTGATTTATTTGATCGTGCCACGTTTTCCTTGGTCTTCCTCTATTTCTAGTTCCATTTACATCATTAATATATACTTTTTTTTTACCTATTATTTCTTCATTCATTCTTTCCATATGTCCAAACCATCTTAATGTTCCTTTCATTATTTTGTTCATAAAATAATTAATATGAATGAAAACGTCCGTTTTCTAGAAGTTTTATTATATTTTATGGGAATGACATGTTTCGCCCTTCTAAGACATTATCAAATGTCATGACATTTGATAATGCCCTAGAAGGGCGAAACTTGTCATTCCCATATAATATAATAAAACTTCTAGAAAACTGACGTTTTCATTCGTAATTATTATTTAATATGGAGTTTTACACAATAAATAAATGGTTCATAACACTTTTATTCACGCTGCATTCACTTCTTATATTTTCATTTGACACTATCATACACAGATTTTCCACACATTTGTCTAAGAGATATCATTTCTACTGCATTTATTCTACTTTTATCCTTATTTTGCCAGTTCCAGATACATGTTTCGCCTTGTTAAGACATTATCTAATGTTGAAACATGGCATCCATCGCTTCGAATATAAATGCATAGTGATTTATAGGTTAAAACAAAAATGTTCCATTCTTAAAAAATTAAATATCAATCAATGCCGTGTCATCCATGCTCAATGTGTTGCCAGCATTAAAGCTATTGAAAACATATAAAAACAATATTAGGTACCTACTTGTGTAGAAACAACAAAAAGACAATTCTTTTTTCAAATCAATTTACGAAAGTTTGTCCTACCATCACAGCAAACTAAAAATAACCTCAAAATTAAAATTTCCGTTGCATTTTAAAGAACTTTTAAGACACTCTGGTTTATGATAATACGTTGGGCCACTTTCATCACATTGCCAAGTCTACTTGTTGAGTTTTATTGCCAAAGATTTTAGTACTATTAAGTTACATTATTTAAAAGTCACATCAACATCTTTGTATTTCAACCTGATTGTATAAACTTGTCTTTCATTTGTTAAATGCTAAATTTTAGAAAGAAAAAAAAATTAATAATCAATATTCAATACAAGAATCAATTGTATCTCAATAGAGACGAAGATACAAATTGGAAACAGAATATGGTTGATCAAGTTGTTTACAGGACTTATGACCTGTCATTGGTTGGGTTAAGCGCACGCTTTACGTAATACAACTTTGTCTCTATTGAGATACAATTGATTCTTGAATTGATAGCCCGCAATGGGTGAAATCTAGTTGTTCGTCTACAAGTATTTGTATACATTCAAAATGTTGTAAATAATATTCAATAGTTGGGTTCTAAATTACTCAGCAGGACTACCAAACTTTTAATATATAAGACTATCATAAGACCGGTAGTCACCTACGGCTGTAAGACATGGTCTCTAACGCAGAGAGAGGAAGGCAGGCTGACAGTTTTTGAGAGGAAAATACTGAGAAAATTTTTTGGACCCACGCTGGAGGATGGGACTTACAGAATTAAAAGAAACTTTGAACTTGAAGTAATGATGAACCAGGAAACAGTAGTGAGATTCTGTAAGTCTCAATGCATACGGTGAGCTGGCCATGTGGAAAGAATGCCAGAGGGTAGAACAGCACAAATTATATCCAGATGGGTGCCCCGCGAAAAGAGACCGAGGAAAAGATGGGCGGATTGCGTGGAAGAAGATTGGGAGAAAATGGAAGGAGCTGGAGAATGGAGAGAGATGGCCAGAGACAGAGGTCAGTGGAGGACCGTTGTGGAGGATGTGTCACGCCGGGATGTAGCTCCGAGAAATGATGATGATGATTCAATAGTCATAAAACACAAAACTAAACATGAAAACCTATCTTTATTACATACATATACACACAACTATCATGCCTAGTATCTCTAAGGTCTTACAAACAAACATTTCCTCACTCTCTCTACATCCTAGCATTAACTTGCCACCGGTAATGCTGTTGAGGAGAGCAATCCCAATACCCAAGAAACAAACAAATAAACTTGAATCTGTTTTCAATGCGGCAGCACGACTTATTAAAAGGTGTTCCAAAAAACTCGTACATCTCACAACATCTAAAAGATCTTCACTGGCTCAAGTGTCCTGAAAGAATCCAGTATAAACTATGCTGGACGGTTTTTAAAGTGCTTCACGGAATGGCACCAGACTATATATCTGAAATTTGTGTTGCTGATAGCCCTAACTTGCGGCAATCTACGCTTCGATAGGCAATAGGCAGATTAGTTGAGCCAAAGTGCAACCCCTAGACAGGGAACCCTGGACAATTTCGGAGATCAGGCTTTCGCAGTGACAGGTCAGTCCGCCTGGAATATGCTTCCTGCACGCCTCAGATGCATTGACAATCCGACAGATTTTAAATCTCACCTAAAAACCCACCTTTTCAAAATATCGCATAAAATGTAAACAACGGTTATCTGATTGCTGGTGTCATATGCAACTCTCATGACTAAAAACGCTGTCAAAGCGCCCTTGAGGTAAGCAATTCACGAAAACGGCGCTATACAAATTAGCCTAATTATTATTATTATTATTATTATAATCAACTTATGAACACATGTACAAAATATGAGCGAGGACAGCATTTTGTCAATCTATCCTTCACAGAAGACTTTGCTGATCGCAGTGTAGACTGCCTCGGATATATAAGCTGGTGCCACTCCATGCAATGCCTTAAGGACCGTCCAACAGAGCTTGTATTGTATTCTTTCTGGATATTTCAGCCAATTGAGCTCCTTATTTTGTATACTCCAAATATAGGCACCGGACAATGGAAGTTAAAACAATTTTTGTCCAGTGCCTCATAAACGTGCGCATATATTATCAAGTCGCAATGAATAGTATTATTATTTTCTTAATTTAAAAAATGCACATATGAATAATGTTTTATAGAATTTATTTATTAGATTTTCGATAAACAAAGGTGTTAACACTGTGGAATTCCATAATGACAAATTTTTACTGTTTTTTCCACTTTTGAGGTTATTTTTCTCGACATGTTTCGAAGGCTTTACACCTTCATCATGGGGAGAAAGACATAATCTAACCAAAATCATTACAATCAAATTTAACCCATTGATCTCATAAAATGGCGATAGATTAGCTACCTATCACACGTCACGAAAATCAATTTGGTAGCTATACCCTTAACATGGATTTGGCTCACGCTGTAATGATGTAAAGAGCGATTTAACAAAACAAAACAAACAAACAAACCATCACGCCGTTTCCCCGCAGGGGTAGGCAGAGAGAATGGACCGCCACACTACTCTATCCTGGCAAACCTCTCTAGCTTCCTCCACATTCATACGAGTCATACACGCACGTCGATTCCTCTGACTTCCAACATGACCAACCTTTAAAATTTGATTAATTTGGTCATGCCATGTTTTCCTCGGTCTGCCTCGACTTCGTACCCCATTTACATCATTAACGTATACTTTCTTAACCATTCTTTCTCCATCCATGCGTTCCATATGTCCGAACCAACGCAGCGATCCTTTCATAATTTTGTTCATAATACCTTCTTCCGCTCTACATTCCTTTCTTATATCAGCATTTGAGATTCTGTCGTATATCGTTCTACCACACATACGTCTTAGGGACCTCATCTCTACCGCATTTATTCTACTTATTATTATTATTGTTTTGTTAAATCGCTCTCTACATCGTTACAGGTTCAGGGTGGTTATAAATGTGTGGTGGGTATAATGCATGCTTAACTCCTTCTTCGCTGTGCCGTATCACCGGCAATGTGAGAGCGAAAGGGACGTCTAGGAGATAATTACGGGCTAGGAGTTAAACATACATTACCTACCCTGAAAATGGAGACTGCAACGATCTCCAAAATGTCAGTCCAGAAAAACGAGCTACACGGATTTTCCCAAGATCCCAAAAAATATATATTGCAACCAGCCGTGCAAATCTACGCAATTATTTGAAAGTATGCCATCAATTATTAAATGTCGCCCACGTGAAGAGTTGGAGAAATCGATGTAATGAATCACATGATGTATGAATTTTGAGGAATCGAGAGAAGTATGTCAGGAAAGAACAGTGTGACGGTCCATTATCCATACCTCATCACGGCATGATGGTTATCGGTTAGTTAACTTGGTTAATGATTGATTTAGAATGCCATCTATACAAAAAAAAAAGTAAAATATATTGCTTGTGTTCTGTTGTGAAATACAAAAAAAAATAACACATTAGAAACTTGCATATTGTTAACAGATTTTACGATAATATTGCGGACTATTTAGCATATTGAATGCGGCGTGAAAGTGATATAGACCATAACAATGTGACTTAATACAAAAAACCATTTGCAATGTGCTAAATCCATGCAAACCTAATGGCCAAGTAACTGTTAGCCCACTGATTTAATACTTTGAATATGTAAATAAATAATTTATCAATGAAAGCGAAAACGGCCGTTCACAACGGAGTTCTGGTCCCAACCCTAATGTATGGAAGCGAAGCATGGAACTGGCAGAAGAAGGATGAGAGCAGAATAAATGCGGTAGAGATGAGGCCCCTAAGACGTATGTGTGGTAGAACGATATACGACAGAATCTCAAATGCTGATATAAGAAAGGAATGTAGAGCGGAAGAAGGTATTATGAACAAAATTATGAAAGGATCGCTGCGTTGGTTCGGACATATGGAACGCATGGATGGAGAAAGAATGGTTAAGAAAGTATACTTAATGATTTAAATGGGGTACGGAGTCGAGGCAGACCGAGGAAAACATGGCATGACCAAATTAATAAAATTTTAAAGGTTGGTTTAAATGTTAGAAGTCGGAGGAATCGACGTGCGTGTATGACTCGTTGTATGAATGTGGAGGAAGTTAGAGAGGTTTGTCAGGATAGAGTAGTGTGGCGGTCCATTCTATCTGCCTTCCCCTGCGGCGAAACGACGTGATGGTTTGTTTGTTTGTATGTTTATAAAATGAAAAATATTCATTCTTTCAAATCAATTTAATCGTCTTCAACATACTTCCCATCCGACACGATGCACTTATGACAATATTTTTTCCAATTCTCGAAACAGTTAAAGAAGATTTTCTTCGGGTATGACCTAGAATACTACTCCGGCAATACATCTGTTATCTGGTCAGTGATGCCGAAACCCGTTGAGATCCAACTGTTTCTCTATATTTTATAGGTGGTTATCTTTCAGGAGGGCGATGACCAGGTGGTATTTCATAAACTGCAATGTAAAGGATTCTGGAAGTGTCCATTTTGTTTACATGATCCTTCCAGAATCTTCTTCTTGCTCTACTTGGGACGTTGAGATCCAACTATTTCTCCATCTTTTAGGTGGTCATCTTTCAGGAGGGCGATGAATAGGTGGGATTTCATATGCTGCAATGCAAAGGGTTCTGGAAGGGTCCATTTTGTTTACATGGTCCTTCCAGAACCTTCTTCTTGCTCTGCTCCACCACATAATGCCTGTTGTGGATTCAATCTCTATGCATTCTCCCTGCGATTGTCCTTAAAGCTTTCATTTCTTATGTTCTCAGCAGTTCTGTCTTTTGATTGTGTCAGTATTGTTTCTACACCATATTTCATTAATGACCCGGCACATGTATTGTATATCCGTACTATGTTTTATATACCCAAGCTCACAGCTCAGAAAGTGAAGCTAATATAATACTTTTTTTCTTTCAATAATATGATGATTTGTGACACAGAAATTATGTCTCCTGAGATGATGAGTGATACAACTGTCTCTCCCTCTCTTCGGTGGTCTTTCAGGTGGACGGTGTCCAGAGGGGATTTTGTTTGTGGCTGCATTCTAACTACATGGTCCCTCCAGTATCTTCTTCTGGATCTACTCTACCCAACAATGTCCTCTATTTCACAAGTTCTTCTTACTTCTACATTACGGACACAATGTCGGAGAGTTTTTCAGTAATGTATCATAGAACATTCATCTCAGTTCTTCTTAGAAGCCCTTTGGTTCGTACAGCATCGATGCATATAGTATAATAATAATAAATTGGATCATTTATAGAGCGCTGTAGAAAATGTACCGTTTTATGAACCTGTTAAAAAATTAACATATCTAGTATGAAGGCTATCCCTGAAGCAGCCGATCAACCTTTACATCAGGAAATGATTATCGGAAAATGTGCATTTTGAGTCTCGATCTAAATTCTGACCGATTTTCAATGCACTTGAGGTCTATTGGAAGATTGTTCCAGGCTGAAGGGTCGCCAAAGTTTGTGCGCGGAAATCATTTTGGCACAGTCAATCTACCAATCGCAGAAGACTCTGATCGCAATGTAAACTGTCTGTCATTCGTGTTCTCATTGATGCAGAGTTCAGATAAATAAATAAAAAAGTCCAACAGAGCTTGTATTGTATCCTTTCTGGAAATTTCAGCCAATGGAACTCTATAAGATGCTGTGATATATGACATGCAGAGGGAGATTCGTCGCAGAACCCAAATGTCTAAAACTGCCATGACAAAGCTCACCAAGATATGGCAAGATAAAAATATTTCAAACAAGACCAAGATGAGACTGGTTCAAACCCTTGTTTTCTCCATATTCCTTTATGGTTGCGAGTCTTGGACTATGCGAACATCAGAGAGGTCCAAAATTGATGCTTTCGATATGTGGTGGTGGCAATGAATGCTGCGTATACCCTGGATGGCGAGAAGAACAAACCAGTCAATCATTGACCAGCTGGGTATCGAGGTAAAACTCTCGCGGATGTGCTCTCAGAGAGTGCTGAAATATTTTGGACACATAGCCCGGAGAGTAAGATAACCTTGAAAAGCTCATCATCATTGGCAAAGTGGAGGAATGCGACCACAAGGACTACCACCGAGCCGCTGGTCCGATCAAATCAGGGATCTGACTGGTCTCTCATTAGCTGCAGCCTGGATACTGACGGATGGCGTGCCATGGTTAATAGTTTACAGGATGGACAGGACCCTCAATCATGAGGAATACGACTGAGAAGAAGTTCTATGACAACTCTTCGGCACACCCTTTATCAGTCTTACTGCGGCATATGCCATGTTATAAATACACTTCATTTAATATCAAAACTAGAAAATATTAGATATATGTCAATAGCTATAAATCATACCCAGTCTTTTTGATAATAAAAAAGTTCAATGCAACGGAATATTGATAAAGCTAAGCGAATGCGCCAATACAAACAAAACTAAACAAATGAAATTCATCAAATTTTAAATCTGTTTTTTTTTATTCAACGCAATTCTAAATTCAAAATATATAATTTGAAAAAAAAAACATGCTTTAAAGCAAATGTGCTCTTAACTCTTGTTTTACATTTGCATGCCTGGTCGATATTATATACCAGACTCAAATTAATAACTATTGAGTAATGAAACAAAAGATTGCCAGTACTAAAAAATCAATATCTAGGATCTAATTGTATCTCAATAGAGACGAAGACGCAAACTGGAAACTGAATATGGATGATCAAGGTGTTTACAGGACTTATGACCTGTCATTGGTTGGGTTAAGCGCACTTTATTTAATTATAACATTCCCCATTCCACCTTTGTTTTTATGATCATGCATGATACATTTTACACGGTGTTTAATTATACATGGCGTTAGTGGGTGGATTATATAGGTTAATCTTAAAAAGATTGACATGTGTAATCAAATCTACATAGATGGCCAATTGAAACTGACACGTGAAGATAAGTATAGATTTGGAGTATATATACAACTTCCAAAAATGTATCATGCATGATCATAAAAACTAAGGTGGAATGGGGAATGTTGTAATTACATAAAGCATGCGCTTAACCCAACCAATGACAGGTCATAAGTCCTGTAAACACCTTGATCATCCATATTCAGTTTCCAGTTTGCGTCTTCGTCTCTATTGAGATACAATTAAATTTTAATTAACCACCCACCATGGGTGAAAATCCAGGATTTGTATACAAGTATACATTTACAAAAATATTAATATCTAGGATCTTGTATTTCGAGAGTATCACCCCGAAGGGTATTGCACCTCCACCTGTTGGAAGTGATTATAAATAAGATTGAAACAACCTGTTGGAAGTGATTATAAATAAGATTGAAATTCATGTTTTCCAAATTCAAAAATTATTCCATATTTATTCAAACGTTGTTGTTTAGGCAAAATAATATGTATATTATTTTAAATTAGACTTCTTTTGGCATTAATACCCTGTTAGGGAAGTGAATACTATGAAGTTAGCCATCAATGATAAATAACGGCCACTTATTTCACGCGTGCCAACTTACAAATTGTAAAAACATGTTGTAAAACGAGACAAGAATGAAGTTAGTCATAAAAAGTGTAAAAAAGTACCAACGAACTGTCACATTTTAGTGGGGTAATTTTGATTATTTTGAGCAATACTATTTGTAAAATCCTTTTTAATAAGAAGAAAGAACATGTACCAAATATATTAATATAATAATTTAAATATGATATGATGATAAATAATTAATTCATTTTTTTACATTGCGTAGTAAAAATTTTCTCATTGACAAAACTAGTAAAAGTGGTATTTTTTGTTTTGTTACGCCAAAGGAGTATAACTTCTTGTGTGTGTACATAAGTATACACATTTTTTTTTTTGTATTAATTAAAATACAATAAAATAATAATTATAACAATTTAAAAATCTTTAAGAGTGTATTAAAACGGTAAATGTAAATGTGACGAAAACAAAATGGGGGAAGAATGAAAAAAAACAATTGAACTCACGGTGAATTCGCCGGTGACGGCGTCGAAGCCGACGTGGATGGTATGCTCAAAGTTGGTCGGATAGCTGATGTTGGGCTTGCTGTCGCTGTGCGAGGACTGACTCTTCGAACCCTTCATCTTGGCCTTTAGAGTCTTCTTCTTGCGATCGCCGCTGTCATCGGGTTCTGAAAAACAAACAAATATTTTAAAATGCTAAAAACAAAATAAATTATGCTCTCAAAGTCATAAATGGAAATAGAAATATATCAGCTGAAGCAAAGATGACAGTAGTTCTAGTGTCAACTCTAACGTATGGAAGTGAAGCTTGGAGCTGGCAAAAGAAGGATGAAAGTAGGATAAATGCCGTAGAAATGAGATGACTGAGAAGAATGTGCAGGAAAATGATATATGATAGAATAGCGAACAATGAAATAAGAAAGAAATGTATGGCAGATGACTGCAACATAAGTAAAATTAAAAAAGAATCCCTAAGATGGTTCGGATATATGAAACAAATGGATGAGAGAAGAATGGTTAAAATATTGTATACATCTTGCTGCAAACCCAATCCCAAACTACTGAAGAAGAAGAATTCAATAGTTAAATCTTTGCCATATAACTTTGCAATAGTTAAACTTTTGTCTGCAATTAATACAAATGAAAATGTCTGTTTTCTAGAAGTTTTATTATAGTTTATAGGAATTACATTATCAAATGCCTTAAAAAGATTAAACATACTTAAAAAAACTAGTATAAATCAGACGTTTTCATTTGTATTAATTATTCACTACAGTAAAACCCTCAATATTACGGACCTCTATTATACGAACTTCGGATATAACGGCGAAAAAATCCGGTCGAATGTATAATAGAAAAATTAAAAACACCATGCATGTAAACAATTTTAGCGGTCATGATAATCAAGTCACACGTCTAGCACTAGAATTTGAGACAATGCCGAGGATGGAAGACCATAAGTACCAACTGGCAGAAACTGAAACTGTTACATTGTCCAAAAATAGTGCCGAGAAACTACTGATGACCCAAAGAGCCATGGAAAGAGCTATGTTAGGAATAAGCCTAAGAGACAGAGTCAGAAACGATACGGTGAGAAAAAAACAAAGGTCAATGACATCATCCACCGGGTGGCAACTCTAAAATGGCAATGGGCAGGTCACGTAGCCAGAAGCTCAGATGAAAAGTGGACAAGAATACTGCTGACTTGGAGACCGTGGACGGTAAAGAGAAGTGCAGGGCGACCGCAAGTACGGTGTAAGGATGATCTGAACAGACACGTCGGAATAACCTGGATGACATGGAAGCTAATGAAGGAGGCCTATGTCCAGGAGTGGACGATATGGCAATAATTTATATAACGGACTTTCGGCTTTAACAGACACCCGCTTCCAGTAATTAGTCTGTTATATCGAGGTTTTCTGTACGTAGTTTTAAATCATTGCTAAAGAAATAATAAATGACTTTAGTTAGATTAATTGTGTATAACCGTAAGATTCTGAACAAATGGATGGGAGAAGAACGGTTAAAAAAATTGTATTCGTTTATATATTGCAGTAATCAAGAAATGATATGTTTTCGGCTGTAAGTCTCCAATACTTAAAATTAACATGAATTCATGCTTGTATGATTATTAATAAATGAAATTATTCTATAAAATAATTAATTCAGAATCTTAACTAAGATTAATCTATTTATAATGACAGAGTCAAGAACTGTACCATTACTCATCCAATCAACTGGGGCTATTTATACGTCATATTTCAATGCCAAAAAATATAACATCCGTGAAAACTTGTTAACCGAGGAGAGTATCACATAAAAAAAATAACTTTGTAAGAACTAATCTAAAAATATATGTAAAAAAAATCCCATCTGATGATTTATTTATACATAATACAGTTTGTGGGAGTGAAGCATGAAAGTAGAATAAATGCAGTAGAAATCAGACGAATCTGTGATAAATCTGTATGTGATAGTGTCAAATGCAAATATAAAAAGTGAATGCGATGCGAATGAAAGTGTTATGAACAAAATAATGAAAGGAACATTCGGATAGTTTGGACACATGGAAAAAATTAAGACAGGATGGTAAATAATGTATATGTAAAAGACGTAAACATTTCATCAATAGACATTACAAAATTAAGGTTTAAGGCATCTATTGAGAACAGGTCAAATAAAATATTGTGCATAGTATACTTCCAGAAACGCATGAAAGATGGTTCGACATTAGGAAGACAAGATACTCCCTAAAATCAAGAGTATTTACGTTAAACGTACTTCCACTAATATGAAAGATGTCGATCTCAGAGAAGACGGCGTTCAGCAAATTAATTGCTCTTCCCACCGGTGTCACCAGAGGCAGGTTGGTTCTGGCGGCCGGTATGTAAAACAATCTACGCTGTCACTGTTGAACACCCTCCAGCACGGCTGAGTTCTCGAAATATCCCCTGAGTAATCTAAAGAAATGGGTTACGAGATGCCCATCTCTTCGAAGCTGCAGAGAGTTGGTCCCAAGCATTCCCAAAAGAAATGCCGTGGGATAGAGCCACGAATAGCTACCTTATTCCATCATGTAGAGATACCTCAGAAAACCACGTGAAATAAAATGATTTCCGCATTTATATACAGCAAGTTTTTTGAACCCAATTACTGCATACAACTTTTTAGCTATTGATTCTCATGGAAGCATGAAACTGGCAGAAGAAGGATGAGAGCATAATATATGCAGTAAATATGAGGTCCCAAAGATGTATGTGTAGTAGAACGATGTACAACAGAATCTCAAATGCTGATATAAGAAAGGAGTGTAGAGCGGAAGAAGATATTCGGAACAAAATTATGGAAAGATTGCTGCGTTGGTTCGGACATATGGGGCGCATGGATAAAGAATGAATGGTTAAGAAATAATATGTTAACTATGTAAATGGAGTACGGAGTCAAGGTAGACCGAGGAAAACATGGCATGACCAAATTAATCAAATTTTAAAGTTTGGTCATGTTAGAAGTAGGAAGAATTAACGTGCGTTTATGACTCATATAAATGTGGAGGAAGCTAGAGGTTTTGTTGTTGACTCTCATGATATGTGAAATCTATCACCATTTTATTGTCACGCGAATTTTACACCAGACCAAAGACAGTGTTACAATCACACTGCCATCGCTGGGAATCGAACCCGGGACCTTTGGTGTGGCAGTCATAGTCATTCTTATAATGTAATTGCAAACGATCTGGAAATATTTCTGTAATGTTTGTAATTTGTATTAAAATAAATTAAATGAAAAATAGTCTTCTGCCACGAAGGCCGTTTACATCATGAAAATGCAGGTGTATTATGTCAAGGTATCCGGATATAAAACCCAGTTACCCACTACATATGGCTGATAACAAAGTTTACCCGTCAGTTACGACAGATAACGTTTCTCTACAACTGTCATTAGGTGTATTGAAATTTTACCAATTTTTTAAAATAAGAACGATACAATTCTTTTTTCAAATAAATTGTAATTATTTTTGTATTTTTCAGCTAATCAAGACAAGCGAATCAAAATAGAGCATAAAAGTAAGTTTTTTTTAAGTGGCTTATTTGATTTATTTATTGTTTCTTGAACAGAAGTGAATGCAGTGCGAATAAAAGTGTTATGAACAAAATAATGACAGGAACATTAAGATGGTTTGGACACATGGAAAGAACAGTAAAAAAAGATATATGTTAATTATGTAAATGAAACTAGAAATATAGGGAGACCAAGGAAAGTGTAGCACAATAAAATAAATCAAATATTGAATGTCTGCCACGTGAGAAGTCGGAGAAATCGACGTGAGTAAATGACACGATTTATAAATGTTGAGGATTTGAGAGAAGTGTGAAAGAAGTCTGGCAGTCCATTCTTTATTGACATATTTCTCTTGCTTCCTCAACATTCATACATTGTGTCATGCACGCATGTCGATTTCTCTGACTTCTCACATGGCCGACATTCAATATTTGATTTATTTGATCGTGCCACGTTTTCGTCGGTCCAAACCATCTTAATGATCCTTTCATTATTTTGTTCATAACACCATCATTCGCACCGCATTCACTTCTTATATTTTCATTCGACACTCTATCGTACACAGAGTATCCACACATTAGTTAGTTTATAAAATATATAAATAATTTTTCACACAACATAAAAAATTTAATCTTCTTATTCTCAGTCGTATTCCTTATGATTGAGGGTCGTGTTCATTTTGTAAACCATTGACCATGGCACGCCATGCAGTCCTTTCACTCTCAGATCAAAAAATGTACTAGAATAAGAACTAGTATAAGAAATATTTTTGAATTAAAGTATTTACACCTCTTTGAATGATAATATATAATTACAAAAATAATTGCAAGAAAACGGGTGCCAGACCCACGAACCACCGACTGACGCAGGTGTTGGATCCTTATCATGTGACTAATAAGTACCAGTAGATCATCGATATCTTGAGTTACGAAGAAATGTGATAAATACATAGAATCAATCAGCAAACAGATTCAATAGACGATTATAATATACACAATATTTTAAGAAACCATTTTGATCCCTAGTATTGACTTTCTATGAATTAAACCACTAATTATTGTATAACTGAAATTTTTTTTAGATGTTTCGAGTTTTATTCCTTTTCATTTTATTTCATTTATTTATTTAAATATATCCTAAGCATTACAGAATTATTTTCCAATACACTAAGGATACAAGTTGGAGATACACAATAATAAGTAAAACATAATAAAATAATAAAAAGAGCGAGAAACATAAGATACATGACAAATTAATAAATTTAATATTCAATTATAAAAAGGACCTCAGGTGAGCCAGACTATCACAAAATACGTCAAATTCCTATGTGACACGATTTAGCAAAGATATTGCTCTACCTACCGGCATAACCATTGGCAGGTTGGTTCTGCATCATGGGAGATAAAACAATCTATGGCCCCTTTGTCGGAGATAATTATCAGGGACAAACAGACCTACATCACTCAGGATTTCTGAGTTGTGTATACAACCGCCTATCAGTCGAAAGAAGTGAACACCCAAGTGAATGTCTCGTCTCCTCTCGAGTGACTGGTAGCCCAGCATCCCTAGCAAGAAATCAGTCGGAAAGAGCCATGGGTAATACCACCTTCATTATTGGGAGAACAATATAACCTATCCATCAGTGGGGGTACTCCCATAGAAGCCCAGAAGCCCGGCTTGCATAAGAAATTTTTAATCAAAACCTCTTCTGGCTTACAAAGGTTCAGCTCTTGTGGCTATTCTACTTACGTCTGATAGGAACATTGTTAGAAGGTGATTTGGTGGGTTGTTGGTTTATGCGGGGGCATGATTACTTAGATTTGGAGGTTTTGATTCAAAATTTCTTACGCATAGATAGAGTGTCGAATGAAAATATAAAAAGTGAATGCAGTGCGAATGAAAGTGTTATGAACAAAATAATGAAAGGAACATTTTGATGGTTTGGACACATGGAAAGAATGAACGAAGAAAAAATGGTAAAAAGATGTATGTGGAACTAGAAATAGAAAAAGACCGAGAAAAACGTGACACAATTGAATGTCGGCCACGTGAGGATTGAGAGTAATTGACGTGCGTGCATGACACAACGTATGAATGTTGGAAGGAAGCGAGAGAAATATCGCACGCTTAAGAGAACACTGGCTTAACTCAAAAAACCAAGTTTTGCTCAATCTGACATGAATCGGTGTTTTAACAAAAACAGTCGAAAAACACGTATAAATGGATAGCGTAAACACTGTGAAAATAGATGGATGGTGTTAACACAAGCCTCTGTCTAATGTTAACTCAATTATGACCTAAACCATAATCGGTCAGTTTATTATTAAGCGTGCGATATGTCAGGAAAGAAAAGTGTGGCAGTCCATTCTTTCGGAGAGACAGCGCGATGGTTAGTTAGTTATTTTTGATTATTATCCTATCATGATGTAAATGTTGATGGACAATGGGAGGCTCAGGATTGAGGAGCTTGAAAGAAAATCATCGAGAAGGCGGAAAACTCTTCAAAAAGTTGTACGGCGATAGGAAGTAAGTTAACCAAACTCCGTTAAAACATGAAATGCTTAATATTTCCATCCAAATTCAACTTGACTTTTAACGCAGAACAATGTTTATACATTGTGAGGCGTAACACAAAAGTTAATACCGTGTTGACAGCACGCATAACAAACAAACTTGTGTTTGCAATAAACTCCATTGTTAAATTAAACACTTAAAAATGTTAACACATTATATTCAGGAAACGTAAAAATACATTCTGAGTAATACCGCCCGGATGGGAAAGATGGCTTTTATAAACCACCTTAATCATACACAGAGTATCTACACATTCGTCTAAGAGATCTCATTTCTACTGCATTCATTCTACTTTCATCCTTCTTTTGCCAGTTCCATACTTCGATACATAAGGATCGGTACAAGAACACCATTGTGCATTGCCATTTTAGCTTTTTTTGATATGTTTTTGTTTGCGCTGACTTAATTTTATAACTATAAAATTCGATGTTATACACCTTCTTCTTTGTGCCAACAACAAACTAGTTTTGTAGGATAATGGGCATCATCTCTTATTTCTCTTACACCGATCGGTATTATTAGCCTTGTGTATCTCACTAGCGGTATGAATCAATGGTGCTTTTGGGTGACTGTTTTTCTGGCTCATTCGATGTGCAGTTACTGGTTCAAAAAATACAATATAACTGTTTAACATTTCGAGTGCTGATGACGCATATATGCACCAAATAATAATAATATGCAAACTTTTAAAGCGCCCTTTTTGTGATGTATTAATTAACCTCAAGGACCTTATCTGTGGAAGTGAAGCATGGAACTGGCAAAAGAAGGATGAAAGTAGAATAAATGCAGTAGAAATGAGATCTCTAAGATGAATGTGTAGTCAATCTGTATATGATAGAGTCTCAAATGCAAGTATAAAAAGTGAATGCGGTGCGAATGAAAATGTTACGAACAAAATAATGAACAACCCTTTCACAAATATCAGAGGCAGTGTTCATATTAAGATTTTTAGATTTAAACTAACTTACCATCACGCCGTCTCCCAGAGGAGTAGGCAGAAAGAATGGAACGCCACACTGTTCTGTCCTGGCATACTTCTCTCGCTTCCTCTACATTCATACATCTTGTCATGCACGCACGTCGATTTCGACTGATTGATTTGATCGTACCACGTTTTCCTCAGACTTCCTCGATTTCTAGCTCCGTTCACATCGTTTACATATACTTCTTCACCATTCTGTCTTCACTCATTCTTTCCATGTGTCCAAACCATCCAAACCATCTTAACGACCCTTTCATTATTTTATTCATAACACTTTCATTCGCACCGCATTCACTTCTTATACTTGCATTTGACACTCTATCATATACAGATTGACTACACATTCATCTTAGAGATCTCATTTCTACTGCATTTATTCTACTTTCATCCTTCTTTTGCCAGTTCCATGCTTCGCTTCCATACATAAGGGTCGGCACAAGATCACCACTATGCACTGCCATCTTAGCTTTTTTGGATAGGCTTTTGTTTGCGATGACAACTTTAAGTGCACCATTTACTCTGTTGCCTGCCCCAACCCTTCTTTCAATATCCTTCTCCACTCTCCCATCCTATGTAAACATACTTCCTAAATAAACAAATTCATTGACTTGTTTCAGATTTTCACCGTTTACACTAATGTTGATGAACAAGTTAACACATTAGAAATACAACATTTTGAATGTATACAAATACTTGCAGACGAATACTGGATTTTACCCATTGCAGGTTATCAATTCAAGGATTAATTGTATCTCAATAGAGACGAAGATGCAAATTGGAAACAATATGGTGATCCAATCTTCATAGATGGCGCTAGTGTATAGATTGAAACTAACATGTGAAGTTGGGTGTTACAGATTAACATATATACAACTTACAAAAATTTGTCAGACATGGTGGTCGTAAGACAGGTGGAATGGGGAATGTTGTATTACATAAAGCGTGCGCTTAACCCAACCAATGACAGGTCATAAGTCCTGTTAACACCTTAATCAACCATATTCTGTTCGATTTGCATCTTCGTCTCTATTGAGATACAATTAACATTAGAAATAGATTATTAGGGTCATTAGCATGGTTAGGAAACATGGAAAGAATGGATGAAGAAAGAATTGTAAAGAAATTATATGTATGTAAACAAGGTAAACAGAACTATAAATAGAGGAAATCAAATATTACATGTCGGCCACGTGAGGAGTCAAAGAAATGGACGTGCGTACATGACATAATGTATGAATGTTGAGGATTAAAGAAGTGTGTCAGTTTAGAATAGTGTGGCAGTCCAACATTTAATATTTGATTGATTTAATCATGCCAAGTTTATCCTCGGCCTTCCTCTATTTCTAGCTCCGTTCACGTTGTTTACCTTCGTCACCATTCTGTCTTCACTCATTCATTCCTTGTGTCAAAACCATCACAACGATCCTTTCATTATTAGCTATCTGTGGTTCTATCCCACAGTATTTCTTTTGGGAATGCTTGGGGCCCAACTCTCTGCAGCTTCGAAGAGATGGGCATCTCATAACCCATTTCTTTAGATTACTCAGGGGATATTTCGAGAACTCGGCCGTGCTGGAGGGTGTTCGGTTATTTGTTCCCGATAGATATCTCCGACAGCGACAGCAGAGATTGTTTTACCTACCGGCCGCCAGAACCAACCTGCCTCTGCTGACACCGGCGGGAAGAGCAATTAATCTGCTGAACGCAGTCTCCTCGGAGATCGACGTCTTTCATATTAGTGAAAGTAATTCTGGAGAGTATCCTGCCTTCCTAATGTCGAACCACCTCTAATGCGTTCCTGGTACTTTGTTGTATTTTTATAATATTTTGCCTGTACTTAATAGATACCTTAAACATTTTCCTGTTTTTAATGTCTTTTGAGTTAATAACAACTGATTTGATTTGATTATTTCGTTCATAACACTTTCATTCGAACCGCATTCACTTCGATCCTTTCATTATTTCATTCATAACGCTTTGATTCGCACCGCATTCACTTCTTATATTTGCATTTGACACTCTATCATATAAAGATTTACCACACATTCGTCTTAGAGATCTCAATTCTACTGCATTTATTATAATTTCATCTTTCTTTTGCCAGATCCATGCTTCATTTATTATTTACAACGGTTGGTAGTCCAGTAATCCCAGTAAGACGTTGGGAGACGTCAATTAATAATAATGGGTAGTGTACTATGAAAAGTTAAATATTTGAAAGCACACAGAAATGATTATAAATAGAAAAATATTCTGTGGACAGATTAGTGACAGACAACAATTTGACCATGAAAAGATGTGTAAACATGTAATAAAAGTGTGTATTTATATGAAAAATGAGTGCGGGAGGAAGGTCGCGAGCCGCAGAGGCGGGAACTGGCGACCGCGGGACGTTGTGTGATCAGATGTGCAGGGCAAGCGGGAAGTGGGAAGTGTACCTTTGGGCAGGGGCCGCATGTCCACGGGGTGCGCGGAGTCCAGCCTGTCGGCGCCCCTGTTGCTGGTGAGCCGCACGGGGGGCGCCGGGGGCTTCTCCTCGTCGCTAGACATGCTACCGCTCTTCCGTGATTCCCTTCCGACTGAACAGTTCGCCAAGCGGCTCCGAAAGTACGTGTAAGGCCAAGGCGCGCTTCAAATTATATTTCATGCCCTTAAAAGGACGCGTATGCGACATGTATAATAAACGGGCGCGACCCGCCGCCTTCCTTGGGAGAGCTATGCGTCAAATAATATCCCGACATGTCTGCGAGGCGAAGTGACATTTCGTGAAACTTTAACGATTAAAAAAACACAATAAAATCGACGGATATCACTATAAAACGTGCGCAATTATAATAAAATCCGAGAAAACCTCGATAATATGCATCGCTTATCGAGAAAAACGTGTGGAATCGCTTGCAAAATAACTCACACACAAGTGACTAACCGTAACCGCCATTGCGTGATATTGACAGAAAAATATAGAATACAAGGACACATGCACGTCACTCTCTCTCTTATGTTCGCGTGGGAGGGAGAGAGAGCACGGTGCGTTTGCCATTTATCACTTGACGCTAATAACATCCCCCACACACCCAGAAAGGAAAAAGGAAAAAAAACAACCTGCAGTGTTGTGTCAAATTTACGAACATTCTTTACAAAATATTTACGAACACGAATCTGAATAAGGATCCCAAATATGGCATAAATCTAAAGAGTAAATAATTTTATCTTTTTAAATGAGGGCGTTTCTTGAATATATGTGCTGCATTTTTACAAATTAATATATTCTACCCAAGCAAAAAAAATCCTCTGAAGCAAAATTATATCTTATTTTATGGCTTCAAATTATTACGTTTTTTCTAATAAATTAAAAACAACCTGTTTTATATTTTGCGCCTATCGTTTATTTCGAAAGATAAATCCTAAAACTCGTTTACTCTATCAAGTCTGTTTAAATTAAATAAAAAATTGTATAAATATCACAATTTATTATTTTTTGTCGCGACAACTGTTTTCGCTAATCGATGTTAGCATCATCAGTCTTATAATCAACTAAAAAGTGTTTAGCGAAGCAGCTATTTATAAAAATGTTTTTTATTTAAACAGTAATAATTTTGAAATATCAAAGTGTTTCCGCCAAAACAATGGATTCTTAAATAAATTAATAGCATAGAGTTCTTCTTTTCAAAGTTTCAATCCTATGATCGATTTACACCAAAATCTTGCACCTCGTCCTCTACTGCTTTCGCACATCTGTTTCAGAAACCCCCGTCGCGGGGGCCCCCTGTAATTTGTCCTCTCAGAAATCCCCTCTATTTTATCGAGCAGGAGACCCTGGTGACGCATAATGTGGCTGATCATCGCCTAGCTCGCTTGAATTTGATAAGTTTCTTAGCTTCTTATTTCTAATAAGAACCTCGTCATTCGTAATGTGGTATCTGGAGGAAATTTCTTATATTTTACTGTAGCACCACTATCTCAAAGGCCTTCAATATATTTCTTTATCTTTCGGTTAGGTACCATGTCTCACAACCCTACATCAAGATGGTCCATCCAGTGCCATCTTGACATTATATCAAGCCGCAATGATCCTTGATATTGTCTATGGTTTGACTTGGGTTGAGCAGTGCCATCTTGACATTATATCAAGCCGCAATGATCCTCTATATTGTCTATGGTTTGACTTGGGTTGAGGCCATGCACTTCTTTGAGTCTCCTAGGAATTCGTACCGGCCGCTCTCGTTTATCAAGTGTATTTCGATAAATTTTTGGGTTTTCTTACATTATTTCCGGTAAAATCTTTACGAGAATTCATAAAAGGTGTGAATATATATGTATTTGATAAGTCTGTGTTATAATTTTAAGTTACAGTTGATATATTTCCTGTTTTCAGTATCACGTATCACGTGTGATTTGAAATTTCGAAGTGAGTGCTTTTTGTGTTATTAAATTTAAACAGATGTGTTTTTGTGATAAAACCGTTATTTAATTAAATCAACGTGTACTTAGGAAATTGAAAATAGCTTTGTTTAATCCACTAATAATTAAAAAACACGACATGTTTCGGAGCATACCTCCATCTTCACTCTAACCTCCATAACATGAGCTCTCGTTTATCAAGTGTATTTCGATAAATTTTTGGGTTTTCTTACATTATTTCCGGTAAAATATTTACGAGAATTCATAAAAGGTGTGAATATATATGTATTTGATAAGTCTGTGTTATAAATTTAAGTTACAGTTGATATATTTCCTGTTTTCAGTATCACGTATCACGTGTGATTTGAAATTTCGAAGTGAGTGCTTTTTGTGTTATTAAATTTAAACAGATGTGTTTTTGTGATAAAACCATTATTTAATTAAATCAACGTGTACTTAGTGGATTAAACAAAGTTATTTTCAATTTCCTAAGTATATAACTATGGAATTCCACAAAGTTAATGCCTTAGCGTTCAATAAGTTAAATCAATGTGTGTTATTAAAAACAAAATATTGTGTATTGAGATGTAATTCAAGCAAAATATTTCAATTTCAATTGAATAACCTCAAGTTTGCCATTTGCAGTTGTTCTTTCAATATAGATTAGTGATGTTGGATATTAAAAGTATAAATAATATATTTTTATTTAAATAAGTTACATGTAATCGTTTCGAATGTTATCATTTTAGATGCCTAGAAAATGCTGTGTTCCCGGCTGCAAATCCAACTATGCAAATCAAGGGGAATATGTCTCCGGATTCAAATTCCCCCTCGATGCCGAAATGTCCAAAAAGTGGGTGTCCTGCATTCCTCGAAAAAATTTAGTGGTCAAACGACATATGATTGTATGTTCGAAACATTTTCATACCAGTGACATCCTTACAGAGGACAAGTTTTCTTTTGGAGGTATATATTTTCTTCTTCCTTCTGTAATTAAAAGTAGTTTAAATATACAGTGATGAAATTGTGATGAAATAAAGTGAAATTATAGCTGTACTCGTATATTAATTTGAACATACATTTGAAAAAATACCGTCATAACTATATGAATTCGAATGTGCTTCAGATTTGCTATAGTTAATTTAGTAGGCACAATATGTAATGTTTTTATTTATTCGGTTTTCAGACCAAGTACACATCTTGCCAAAGAAAAGAACGCGCCTTCGAAATGGAGCAGTTCCATCGATTTTCCCAAACTTGCCTTCGTATCTTTCCAAGCCAGAGACTACTTCACGACAAGATCCTTCCCAAAGACGAGCTGATATTTTGAGGCGGTCTGACGAAGCAAACACCAATTGGCTCGTATCGGACCAAATTTCGAGGATGGAGGATATATTGAACCAACCGCTGAAGTTCAATATCAGGAATTGGGGATCAAAAATATTTGATGATCATATTATTTTATACAAATTAAATTTCAATCGTAAAGCTTCAATTTCACATTCCATTACAATAACTGATCAATTTGATATTAAAATATTTTATAATAATAATGAGTTAGATATAAAGAAATTTCTGTGGGTTTTGGGGAAAGACTTAAAATGTGATCGGTTTTCAAAACTTGAGAATTTGTTAAGTTCACTAGACAATACAATCATAGATTCACTAACAGCCACTGAAATAGTTAATGATGTAACAACAAAATTACAACAATTATATTCTGGTACTGAAGACAAAAAAATTTTACAGTTCATTGAACAACAATTAAGTTTATGGGTTAGCTCAAAGAATAAATATTCAACAGAATTATTGATATTTAGTAGCTCAATGTTTTTTATGTATCCTGCCGCATATCGTTTTTTACGGGATTCTGGTTTGTTAGTGCTACCTCACCCAAATTACATCAAAACATTTAACGTAGGTTCTAATTGCACTGGGATAATACATAAGAAATATCTCGAAGAAACAATTAAAAGATTACCAGCTAATGAAAGGTTAGTGAATCTCTTATTAGATGAAATATATGTGAAACCAGAAGTTAATTATAAAGGTGGGAAACTCCAAGGGTTTTCTATGAATAAAAATTTAGAATTAGCCACCACGGTGCAAACCTTTATGGTTACATCAGTATTTTCTGGTAAAACTGATGTTGTTGGTATTTTTCCTGTAAAAAATTTAGATAGTCATTATTTATTGGAAATCGTCACAAAGGTTTTGGGGGTACTCAGTAATGTGGGTTATGAAATTTTAAGTGTTATTAGTGATAATAATCAGGTGAATAGAAATTTGTTTAAAAGGATGTGTGGCGGTGTGATGAAATCAAGTATTCCCTCACCGTTTGATTCAAATAAAAAATATTTTTTTTGTTTGACACTGTTCACATTTTTAAAAATATACGAAATAACTGGTTGAACACTAGGAATTCCACATTTTATATTCCATCATTTAACAATTTTCATGAATATAAAGTATGCAAAATGGAACATTTAGCTAAAGTTTATGAATTAGAGAAAATGTTACCAATAAAACAAGCCTATGCATTATCTCAGAAAACATTATATCCGACAAAATTAGAACGGCAAAATGTTCAATTAGTTATCAATTTATTCAATGATAAAAATATAGCGGCCTTAGAGTCATATCTTGGGGAAGAATCTTCAGGTACACGGGATTTTTTAAAAATTATTTGCGATTGGTGGACATGCGTTAATGTAAAGCATCCTGAAAAAGGTTCAAACTTACTTTTGCCTCTTGCCGAACCTATTCACAGTTTGGAGCAGAGTAGTATTCAATTCTTTTTAAAATTTTGCCAATGGTTACAAATATGGAATTCTCAAAATAGAGGCAGACTGACCAAGGAGACATATTCGGCTCTCTTCCACACCACACAGGCAATGATAGAGCTGGTGGAATATTTATTGAATAAGTGCAATGCCCAGTATGTTCTTCTAGGAAAGTTTCAGGCCGATCCATTAGAAAAACGTTTTGGTGTATATCGCCGTATGAGCGGAACAAATTATCATATCTCCGTTCAACAAATTCTAGAATCTGAGAAAAAAATTAAACTTATGGGTCTACTTAAATTTAATTCTCATCTTTCGGGTGTTATTACCATTAGAGAAATTTTTTCATCTATGACTTCCATTGATGAAAACTCGGGAGACTTAATTTCAGATGAAGTGATTGATGACATATTGTTATTGAGCCATGAGGTAGAGATAGATGACCTATCACATGAAGTACTCGTATATATTTGCGGGTATGTTGCAAAAAAAATTACTGAAAAGTGTCAATGCGAAGGGTGCCTGGAGATTCTGACCTCTTCTCGTGATTTGATTGTAGATTATTCAACGTATCTTATTTGGAAACCTTAAACCGCGGGGGGCTTAAATATCCATCTAGTCAATCTTTGACTGTTGGTCTGGTAGCTTATCAAATTTTCCAAACATTGATAACGGAAAAGTTTGAAGTCTTTTTCCAAAACTTAAGAAATCAAAAATATGTTTTGAAGACTTTAATACTGGAAAAATTAGAAATTGATAATTTTAAATCTGATGCATGCAACATTTGTAAATCTTCCATATTTTCACTTTTCGAAATGTCTACAACTGTATGGATAAATATTTTATTAAATAATTATTGTAAAACCAAAAATAATTTAAATTTAGAAATTAATCGAGCATCGAGTCAGAGCAATAAATATAGAAAATTATTAACACTAACCCAAATACAAAGGTCCAACTAATTCCTATATATTTTTAATTAACCTTTGCATGTATTCATGGCCTTTTTGTACATTGTTTCAGATCTACTTCTTGAAAGAAGAAGCAGCGAGTTGCAGACACTGGAACACAGCTTTATTTTATTTTTAATACTCCATTGTGAACGTCCGTTCACAATGGAGTTCTGGTCCCAACCCTAATGTATGGAAGCGAAGCATGGAACTGGCAGAAGAAGGATGAGAGCAGAATAAATGCGGTAGAGATGAGGTCCCTAAGACGTATGTGTGGTAGAACGATAAACGACAGAATCTCAAATGCTGATATAAGACAGGAATGTAGAGCGGAAGAAGGTATTATGAACAAAATTATGAAAGGATCGCTGCGTTGGTTCAGACATATGGAACGTAAGGATGGAGAAAGAATGGTTAAGAAAGTATACGTAAATGATGTAAATGGGGTACGAAGTTGAGGCAGACCGAGGAAAACATGGCATGACCAAATTAATCAAATTTTTAAGGTTGGTCATGTTAGAAGTTGGAGGAATCAACGTACGTGTATGACTCGTTGTATGAATGTGGAGGAAGCTAGAGAGGTTTGCCAGGATAGAGTAGTGTGGTGGTCCATTCTCTGCCTACCCCTGCGGAGAAACGGCGTAATGGTTTGTTTGTGTTTGTTTGTTCAGTCTGTCAGTTTTCTTTGCCGATTCTTTCTGACAGTACTAATAGAATCGGTAGATCGTAAAAACTCAATAAAATATATATTGAATACAAAAACATGTTTTCAATCACCACCCTATTCCTTCATTACACTCTTAATTTAATAAAGCTTCCATATGATATCATAACCAGCGATATTCATGTTCTTCTTCATCTTCTTATTCTTCTGATTGTAGATCTTGTGATCTGTTTATGCAGGATATCAACTTTCTTCCTGTGATGGAGACGACCAGCCTTCTCTCCATCTCTTTGGTGGTCGTTCTGGTGGTCGACGGCCCTCTGGAGTCTCATGTATCACGATATTAGGAATTCTTCCTGAATTCATTCTCTCAATGTGGTCCCTCCAGAATCATCTTCTCTACCTATTCCAACTCACTATGTCTTCAATTTTGCAGGATTTGCGAATTTCTTCATTGGTTATTGTATCTCTAAGAGTTCTCCCCACAATAAGTCGCAATGTTCTCAATTCTGCTACTCTTAAGAGATGTTTGGTTCTGACAGTGTCTGCTCTTGCTTCGATTTTGTTAGAATTATTCATGTTTGAGAGCTAGAAATGAATTTACTCGACAAAGAACCGAGGTATCTGAGATGGCTTAGAAGGTAAGCAGACTGAAATGGCAGTGAGCAGGCCATATTTGTCGGAGGACTGACTGGTGACATGCGTTGGGAAAGGTTTACGTTCTGCCAGTGCCATCTTGACATTATATCAAGCCGCAATGATCCTCTATATTGTCTATGGTTTGACTTGGGTTGAGGCCATGCACTTCTTTGAGTCTCCTAGGAATTCGTACCGGCCGCTCTCGTTTATCAAGTGTATTTCGATAAATTTTTGGGTTTTCTTACATTATTTCCGGTAAAATCTTTACGAGAATTCATAAAAGGTGTGAATATATATGTATTTGATAAGTCTGTGTTATAAATTTAAGTTACAGTTGATATATTTCCTGTTTTCAGTATCACGTATCACGTGTGATTTGAAATTTCGAAGTGAGTGCTTTTTGTGTTATTAAATTTAAACAGATGTGTTTTTGTGATAAAACCGTTATTTAATTAAATCAACGTGTACTTAGGAAATTGAAAATAGCTTTGTTTAATCCACTAATTATTAAAAAACACGACATGTTTCGGAGCATACCTCCATCTTCACTCTAACCTCCATAACATGAGCTCTCGTTTATCAAGTGTATTTCGATAAATTTTTGGGTTTTCTTACATTATTTCCGGTAAAATCTTTACGAGAATTCATAAAAGGTGTGAATATATATGTATTTGATAAGTCTGTGTTATAAATTTAAGTTACAGTTGATATATTTCCTGTTTTCAGTATCACGTATCACGTGTGATTTGAAATTTCGAAGTGAGTGCTTTTTGTGTTATTAAATTTAAACAGATGTGTTTTTGTGATAAAACCATTATTTAATTAAATCAACGTGTACTTAGGAAATTGAAAATAGCTTTGTTTAATCCACTAATTATTAAAAAACACGACATGTTTCGGAGCATACCTCCATCTTCACTCTAACCTCCATAACATGAGCTCTCGTTTATCAAGTGTATTTCGATAAATTTATGGGTTTTCTTACATTATTTCTGGTAAAATCTTTATGAGAATTCATAAAAGGTGTGAATATATATGTATTTGATATGTCTGTGTTATAAATTTAAGTTTCAGTTGATATATTTCCTGTTTTCAGTATCGCGTGTGATTTGACATTTAGAAGCGAGTGCTTTTTGTGTTATTAAATTTAAACAGATATGTTTTTGTGATAAAACCATTATTTAATTAAATCAACGTGTACTTAGTGGATTAAACAAAGTTATTTTCAATTTCCTAAGTATATAACTATGGAATTCCACAAAGTTAATGCCTTAGCGTTCAATAAGTTAAATCAATGTGTGTTATCAAAAACAAAATATTGTGTATTGAGATGTAATTCAAGCAAAATATTTCAATTTCAATTGAATAACCTCAAGTTTGCCATTTGCAGTTGTTCTTTCAATATAGATTAGTGATGTTGGATATTAAAAGTATAAATAATATATTTTTATTTAAATAAGTTACATGTTATCGTTTCGAATGTTATCATTTTAGATGCCTAGAAAATGCTGTGTTCCCGGCTGCAAATCCAACTATGCAAATCAAGGGGAATATGTCTCCGGATTCAAATTCCCCCTCGATGCCGAAATGTCCAAAAAGTGGGTGTCCTGCATTCCTCGAAAAAATTTAGTGGTCAAACGACATATGATTGTATGTTCGAAACATTTTCATACCAGTGACATCCTTACAGAGGACAAGTTTTCTTTTGGAGGTATATATTTTCTTCTTCCTTCTGTAATTAAAAGTAGTTTAAATATACAGTGATGAAATTGTGATGAAATAAAGTGAAATTATAGCTGTACTCGTATATTAATTTGAACATACATTTGAAAAAATACCGTCATAACTATATGAATTCGAATGTGCTTCAGATTTGCTATAGTTAATTTAGTAGGCACAATATGTAATGTTTTTATTTATTCGGTTTTCAGACCAAGTACACATCTTGCCAAAGAAAAGAACGCGCCTTCGAAATGGAGCAGTTCCATCGATTTTCCCAAACTTGCCTTCGTATCTTTCCAAGCCAGAGACTACTTCACGACAAGATCCTTCCCAAAGACGAGCTGATATTTTGAGGCGGTCTGACGAAGCAAACACCAATTGGCTCGTATCGGACCAAATTTCGAGGATGGAGGATATATTGAACCAACCGCTGAAGTTCAATATCAGGAATTGGGGATCAAAAATATTTGATGATCATATTATTTTATACAAATTAAATTTCAATCGTAAAGCTTCAATTTCACATTCCATTACAATAACTGATCAATTTGATATTAAAATATTTTATAATAATAATGAGTTAGATATAAAGAAATTTCTGTGGGTTTTGGGGAAAGACTTAAAATGTGATCGGTTTTCAAAACTTGAGAATTTGTTAAGTTCACTAGACAATACAATCATAGATTCACTAACAGCCACTGAAATAGTTAATGATGTAACAACAAAATTACAACAATTATATTCTGGTACTGAAGACAAAAAAATTTTACAGTTCATTGAACAACAATTAAGTTTATGGGTTAGCTCAAAGAATAAATATTCAACAGAATTATTGATATTTAGTAGCTCAATGTTTTTTATGTATCCTGCCGCATATCGTTTTTTACGGGATTCTGGTTTGTTAGTGCTACCTCACCCAAATTACATCAAAACATTTAACGTAGGTTCTAATTGCACTGGGATAATACATAAGAAATATCTCGAAGAAACAATTAAAAGATTACCAGCTAATGAAAGGTTAGTGAATCTCTTATTAGATGAAATATATGTGAAACCAGAAGTTAATTATAAAGGTGGGAAACTCCAAGGGTTTTCTATGAATAAAAATTTAGAATTAGCCACCACGGTGCAAACCTTTATGGTTACATCAGTATTTTCTGGTAAAACTGATGTTGTTGGTATTTTTCCTGTAAAAAATTTAGATAGTCATTATTTATTGGAAATCGTCACAAAGGTTTTGGGGGTACTCAGTAATGTGGGTTATGAAATTTTAAGTGTTATTAGTGATAATAATCAGGTGAATAGAAATTTGTTTAAAAGGATGTGTGGCGGTGTGATGAAATCAAGTATTCCCTCACCGTTTGATTCAAATAAAAAAATATTTTTTTGTTTGACACTGTTCACATTTTTAAAAATATACGAAATAACTGGTTGAACACTAGGAATTCCACATTTTATATTCCATCATTTAACAATTTTCATGAATATAAAGTATGCAAAATGGAACATTTAGCTAAAGTTTATGAATTAGAGAAAATGTTACCAATAAAACAAGCCTATGCATTATCTCAGAAAACATTATATCCGACAAAATTAGAACGGCAAAATGTTCAATTAGTTATCAATTTATTCAATGATAAAAATATAGCGGCCTTAGAGTCATATCTTGGGGAAGAATCTTCAGGTACACGGGATTTTTTAAAAATTATTTGCGATTGGTGGACATGCGTTAATGTAAAGCATCCTGAAAAAGGTTCAAACTTACTTTTGCCTCTTGCCGAACCTATTCACAGTTTGGAGCAGAGTAGTATTCAATTCTTTTTAAAATTTTGCCAATGGTTACAAATATGGAATTCTCAAAATAGAGGCAGACTGACCAAGGAGACATATTCGGCTCTCTTCCACACCACACAGGCAATGATAGAGCTGGTGGAATATTTATTGAATAAGTGCAATGCCCAGTATGTTCTTCTAGGAAAGTTTCAGACCGATCCATTAGAAAAACGTTTTGGTGTATATCGCCGTATGAGCGGAACAAATTATCATATCTCCGTTCAACAAATTCTAGAATCTGAGAAAAAAATTAAACTTATGGGTCTACTTAAATTTAATTCTCATCTTTCGGGTGTTATTACCATTAGAGAAATTTTTTCATCTATGACTTCCATTGATGAAAACTCGGGAGACTTAATTTCAGATGAAGTGATTGATGACATATTGTTATTGAGCCATGAGGTAGAGATAGATGACCTATCACATGAAGTACTCGTATATATTTGCGGGTATGTTGCAAAAAAAATTACTGAAAAGTGTCAATGCGAAGGGTGCCTGGAGATTCTGACCTCTTCTCGTGATTTGATTGTAGATTATTCATCGAACGTATCTTATTTGGAAACCTTAAACCGCGGGGGGCTTAAATATCCATCTAGTCAATCTTTGACTGTTGGTCTGGTAGCTTATCAAATTTTCCAAACATTGATAACGGAAAAGTTTGAAGTCTTTTTCCAAAACTTAAGAAATCAAAAATATGTTTTGAAGACTTTAATACTGGAAAAATTAGAAATTGATAATTTTAAATCTGATGCATGCAACATTTGTAAATCTTCCATATTTTCACTTCTCGAAATGTCTACAACTGTATGGATAAATATTTTATTAAATAATTATTGTAAAACCAAAAATAATTTAAATTTAGAAATTAATCGAGCATCGAGTCAGAGCAATAAATATAGAAAATTATTAACACTAACCCAAATACAAAGGTCCAACTAATTCCTATATATTTTTAATTAACCTTTGCATGTATTCATGGCCTTTTTGTACATTGTTTCAGATCTACTTCTTGAAAGAAGAAGCAGCGAGTTGCAGACACTGGAACACAGCTTTATTTTATTTTTAATACTCCATTGTGAACGGCCGTTCACAATGGAGTTCTGGTCCCAACCCTAATGTATGGAAGCGAAGCATGGAACTGGCAGAAGAAGGATGAGAGCAGAATAAATGCGGTAGAGATGAGGTCCCTAAGACGTATGTGTGGTAGAACGATAAACGACAGAATCTCAAATGCTGATATAAGAAAGGAATGTAGAGCGGAAGAAGGTATTATGAACAAAATTATGAAAGGATCGCTGCGTTGGTTCAGACATATGGAACGTAAGGATGGAGAAAGAATGGTTAAGAAAGTATACGTAAATGATGTAAATGGGGTACGAAGTTGAGGCAGACCGAGGAAAACATGGCATGACCAAATTAATCAAATTTTAAAGGTTGGTCATGTTAGAAGTTGGAGGAATCAACGTACGTGTATGACTCGTTGTATGAATGTGGAGGAAGCTAGAGAGGTTTGCCAGGATAGAGTAGTGTGGTGGTCCATTCTCTGCCTACCCCTGCGGAGAAACGGCGTAATGGTTTGTTTGTGTTTGTTTGTTCAGTCTGTCAGTTTTCTTTGCCGATTCTTTCTGACAGTACTAATAGAATCGGTAGATCGTAAAAACTCAATAAAATATATATTGAATACAAAAACATGTTTTCAATCACCACCCTATTCCTTCATTACACTCTTAATTTAATAAAGCTTCCATATGATATCATAACCAGCGATATTCATGTTCTTCTTCATCTTCTTATTCTTCTGATTGTAGATCTTGTGATCTGTTTATGCAGGATATCAACTTTCTTCCTGTGATGGAGACGACCAGCCTTCTCTCCATCTCTTTGGTGGTCGTTCTGGTGGTCGACGGCCCTCTGGAGTCTCATGTATCACGATATTAGGAATTCTTCCTGAATTCATTCTCTCAATGTGGTCCCTCCAGAATCATCTTCTCTACCTATTCCAACTCACTATGTCTTCAATTTTGCAGGATTTGCGAATTTCTTCATTGGTTATTGTATCTCTAAGAGTTCTCCCCACAATAAGTCGCAATGTTCTCAATTCTGCTACTCTTAAGAGATGTTTGGTTCTGACAGTGTCTGCTCTTGCTTCGATTTTGTTAGAATTATTCATGTTTGAGAGCTAGAAATGAATTTACTCGACAAAGAACCGAGGTATCTGAGATGGCTTAGAAGGTAAGCAGACTGAAATGGCAGTGAGCAGGCCATATTTGTCGGAGGACTGACTGGTGACATGCGTTGGGAAAGGTTTACGTTCTGCAGTGGACGACGGACAACTTATTAGTCTTGTTAACTTCCATTTCACACACAACAATTGCACATGCTTTAATATGTAAAAATATTTTCTTCTCTTTTGATGAACTATTTTCTTATATACTATTTTTATTTTATTAAATGTACTTTTTCACATTGGATTCCTAGGTGTTTTGATACTTTGAAATAATTCGTGTTGTCATGCAATTTCTGCATAAAAATTAAATGATATAATATTATTTTGCGAAACTTGGGTTAAAATTATATAAAAATATTTCTTTGAGATATTACAATGAACATTATTTTATTTTCCATATTTTTTTCCATCGAATCAGATTTATTAAAATAAGTAATGCACATGATTTGATTGCAGGCTCGATTATTTCGCTCGTAAAGCTTTATTAATAAATATTGAAATTTTATGTTTACTAGGAATGTCATGAAGAATCATTTGCATTCTTAAAATATATCGAATACAATTTAAAAAATAATTTAAAAAAACATCGATTCATCGTAACAAATCTGTATGAAAGGTACGACCGAATGACAGCTAAAGTGACAGCTGAGGCGATGGCCTCCTCCGTCGGCCACATTGAATCGAACCCTGCGGCTTGTTATTACGTCAAGATGGCACTGGTTGAGGCCATGCACTTCTTTGAGTCTCCTAGGAATTCGTACCGGCCGCTCTCGTTTATCAAGTGTATTTCGATAAATTTTTGGGTTTCTTACATTATTTCCGGTAAAATCTTTACGAGAATTCATAAAAGGTGAATATATATGTATTTGATATGTCTGTGTTATAAATTTAAATTACAGTTGATATTTCTGTTTTCAGTATCACGTGATTTGAAATTTTGAAGTGAGTGCTTTTTGTGTTATTAAATTTTAAAACAACAGATGTGTTTTTGTGATAAACCGTTATTTAATTAAATCAACGTGTACTTAGGGAAATTGAAAATAGCTTTTGTTTAATCCACTCACTATTAAAAACACGACATGTTTCGGAGCATACCTCCATCTTCACTCTAACCTCCATAACCTGAGCTCTCGTTTATCAAGTGTATTTCGATAAATTTATGGGTTTTCTTACATTATTTCTGGTAAAATCTTTATGAGAATTCATAAAAGGTGTGAATATATATGTATTTGATATGTCTGTGTTATAAATTTAAGTTTCAGTTGATATATTTCCTGTTTTCAGTATCACGTGTGATTTGAAATTTCGAAGTGAGTGCTTTTTGTGTTATTAAATTTAAACAGATGTGTTTTTGTGATAAAACCATTATTTAATTAAATCAACGTGTACTTAGGAAATTGAAAATAGCTTTGTTTAATCCACTAATTATTAAAAAACACGACATGTTTCGGAGCATACCTGCATCTTCACTCTAACCTCCATAACATGAGCTCTCGTTTATCAAGTGTATTTCGATAAATTTATGGGTTTTCTTACATTATTTCTGGTAAAATCTTTATGAGAATTCATAAAATGTGTGAATATATATGTATTTGATATGTCTGTGTTATAAATTTAAGTTTCAGTTGATATATTTCCTGTTTTCAGTATCGCGTGTGATTTGACATTTAGAAGCGAGTGCTTTTTGTGTTATTAAATTTAAACAGATATGTTTTTGTGATAAAACCATTATTTAATTAAATCAACGTGTTCTTAGTGGATTAAACAAAGTTATTTTCAATTTCCTAAGTATATAACTATGGAATTCCACAAAGTTAATGCCTTAGCGTTCAATAAGTTAAATCAATGTGTGTTATCAAAAACAAAATATTGTGTATTGAGATGTAATTCAAGCAAAATATTTCAATTTCAATTGAATAACCTCAAGTTTGCCATTTGCAGTTGTTCTTTCAATATAGATTAGTGATGTTGGATATTAAAAGTATAAATAATATATTTTTATTTAAATAAGTTACATGTTATCGTTTCGAATGTTGTCATTTTAGATGCCTAGAAAATGCTGTGTTCCCGGCTGCAAATCCAACTATGCAAATCAAGGGGAATATGTCTCCGGATTCAAATTCCCCCTCGATGCCGAAATGTCCAAAAAGTGGGTGTCCTGCATTCCCAGAAAAAATTTAGTGGTCTCACGACATGATTGTATGTTCGAAACATTTTCATACCAGTGACATCCTTACAGAGGACAAGTTTTCTTTTGAAGGTATATATTTTCTTCTTCCTTCTTTAATTAAAAGTAGTTTAAATATACAGTGATGAAATTGTGATGAAATAAAGTGAAATTATAGCTGTATATTAGTTTGAACATATATTTTTACATACATTTTAAAAAAATACCGTAATAACTATATGAATTCGAATGTGCTTCAGATTTGCTATAGTTAATTGAGTAGGCACAATATGTAATGTTTTCATTTATTCGGTTTTCAGACCAAATACACATCTTGCCAAAGAAAAGAACGCGCCTTCGAAATGGAGCAGTTCCATCGATTTTCCCAAACTTGCCTTCGTATCTTTCCAAGCCAGAGACTACTTCACGACAAGATCCTTCCCAAAGACGAGCTGAGATTTTGAGGCGGTCTGACGAAGCAAACACCGATTGGCTCGTATCGGACCAAATTTCGAGGATGGAGGATATATTGAACCAACCGCTGAAGTTCAATATCAGGAATTGGGGATCAAAAATATTTGATGATCATATTATTTTATACAAATTAAATTTCAATCGTAAAGCTTCAATTTCACATTCCATTACAATAACTGATCAATTTGATATTAAAATATTTTATAATAATAATGAGTTAGATATAAAGAAATTTCTGTGGTTTTTGGGGAAAGACTTAAAATGTGATCGGTTTTCAAAACTTGAGAATTTGTTAAGTTCACTAGACAATACAATCATAGATTCACTAACAGCCACTGAAATAGTTAATGATGTAACAACAAAATTACAACAATTATATTCTGGTACTGAAGACAAAAATTTTTTACAGTTCATTGAACAACAATTAAGTTTATGGGTTAGCTCAAAGAATAAATATTCAACAGAATTATTGATATTTAGTAGCTCAATGTTTTTATGTATCCTGCCGCATATCGTTTTTTACGGGATTCTGGTTTGTTAGTGCTACCTCACCCAAATTACATCAAAACATTTAACGTAGGTTCTAATTGCACTGGGATAATACATAAGAAATATCTTGAAGAAACAATTAAAAGATTACCAGCTAATGAAAGGTTAGTGAATCTCTTATTAGATGAAATATATGTGAAACCAGAAGTTAATTATAAAGGTGGGAAACTCCAAGGGTTTTCTATGAATAAAAATTTAGAATTAGCCACCACGGTGCAAACCTTTATGGTTACATCAGTATTTTCTGGTAAAACTGATGTTGTTGGTATTTTTCCTGTAAAAAATTTAGATAGTCATTATTTATTGGAAATCGTCACAAAGGTTTTGGGGGTACTCAGTAATGTGGGTTATGAAATTTTAAGTGTTATTAGTGATAATAATCAGGTGAACAGAAATTTGTTTAAAAGGATGTGTGGCGGTGTGATGAAATCAAGTATTCCCTCACCGTTTGATTCAAATAAAAAAATATTTTTTTTTGTTTGACACTGTTCACATTTTTAAAAATATACGAAATAACTGGTTGAACACTAGGAATTCCACATTTTATATTCCATCATTTAAAAATTTTCATGAATATAAAGTATGCAAAATGGAACATTTAGCTAAAGTTTATGAATTAGAGAAAATGTTACCAATAAAACAAGCCTATGCATTATCTCAAAAAACATTATATCCAACAAAATTAGAACGGCAAAATGTTCAATTAGTTATCAATTTATTCAATGATAAAAATATAGCGGCCTTAGAGTCATATCTTGGGGAAGAATCTTCAGGTACACGGGATTTTTTAAAAATTATTTGCGATTGGTGGACATGCGTTAATGTAAAGCATCCTGAAAAAGGTTCAAACTTACTTTTGCCTCTTGCCGAACCTATTCACAGTTTGGAGCAGAGTAGTATTCAATTCTTTTTAAAATTTTGCCAATGGTTACAAATATGGAATTCTCAAAATAGAGGCAGACTGACCAAGGAGACATATTCGGCTCTCTTCCACACCACACAGGCAATGATAGAGCTGGTGGAATATTTATTGAATAAGTGCAATGCCCAGTATGTTCTTCTAGGAAAGTTTCAGACCGATCCATTAGAAAAACGTTTTGGTGTATATCGCCGTATGAGCG
>JAHDVF020000845.1:0-23326 GCA_022606425.2 Lepidostoma basale | reverse complement strand
GCTTCCATACATGAGGGTCGGTAGAAGAACACCATTGTGCACTGCCATTCTAGCTTTTTGGATAGGTTTTTGTTTGCGATGACAACTTTAAGTGCACCATTCACTTTGTTGCCTGCCCCAACCCTTCTTTCAATATCCCTCTCCACTCTCCCATCTCTTGTAAACATACTACCTAAATACACAAACTCAACTACTTGCTCCAAATTTTCACCATTCACGCTAATGTTGCACACTGTCATGGTTTCTTCCTTTTCAAAAATCATTACCTTGGACTTATTAACATTCATCATCAGATCATTTCGCATGCATATCTCATACATACAATTCACCAGGACTTGTAGTGCATGCTCGTTCTCAGCAAGTAGGACATACCTCATACAAGAGACAGCTTACTGACAATCCGCTCATTTTGGCACCTACATCTAACCCTTTCAGCTCTTTCATACAATTGTCCATATACAGATTAAATAACCATTACGCAACCTTGTTTGACACCTTTATTGATATCAAACCAGGCTGTGAGATCTCCATTTACTCTGTCACTGGTAGTGCTTTCCGTGTATAGCGACTTAATTGCCGTGATCAGTTTTTACTTATTCCATATTCAGGCAATATTTTCCACAACTTTTTTTCTATTAACGTAATCATATGCTTTTTGTAAGTCGATAAACGCACAGAAAAGTTTGCGATTTTTGGCCAGAAATTTCTCTGTCAATGTACGAAGTCCAAAAATTTGATCCATACATCCTCTGCCATTCATAAAGGCACCTTGCACATCCCAAACTTTGTCACTCGTCAATTTTCTAACTCTTTCTATTAAAATTCTGCCATAGACTTTACCAACGACACTCAAAAGACTAATAGCTCTGTGGTTTCCACATTCCATACGCGATCCTTTTCCTTTGTACAGGGGCATAATTACTGCTCTCCTCCAGTCTAGCGGCGTATATCCCTCCTCCAAGCACTGATTAAATAACTTACATAACCATGTAGAAACCACTTCGCCACCGCTTTTAATAAAGTCTATGGCAATACAATCAAACCCAACAGCTTTTCCACTTTTCATTGCACTCACGGATCTTTTCATCTCATTCGTACTTATTTTTTCAATATTATCATTCATAGGTCCTGCACTCGCACTAGCTGTCATATTTTCGATCACACTTGTATCACCGCCATACATCTCCTTAAAATATTCCATCCATCTTTCTTGTATGATCTTACTCTCCGTTAACATTCTTCCCTCGTTGTCTAAAATTGCTTTCACACATCCACTATCAGGAGGATTTCGGGCTTTTTAACTTCTTTCCAAAACATTTTTAAATTTGCTTGGAAGTTGTTTGTCATTTTGAGCCCTTCTTCCTCCTTCAGCTTTTCTTTCCGCGCTTTCACTACCGACTTCACTCTCTTCTTGCATACCTTATACAAATCTTTTGCTCAAATCATATTTAAAAAAAGGATATTCATTAATCCACAACCGAGAAATGGTAGCGGGGTGGCTCTATTGTGAAAGAAGACGTAGGTACCCAATATATCTATGCACAAAGTCTCAAAACAGTATCCGATAAATTCCGCTGTATTAAATTATGTCACACGCTTCAGCGAGGAACACTCGCAATATGCAATATTATGAGCAGTCAAGTACCGGGTCGCTCGCTCAGTGCTGCCTTTTGTTACTTTCTGTATCGGGCTCGGAGTGAGGAATAATTGCGCCCGCGCACACTCCAGTCAATAAATGATGCACTTTCCATTCAAAATTTCAAGGAGCATCGCGCATCGCCTTTATGGCCGCCACAATATTCACGGGGTACAGCTACGGCGGCGGGCGGGGGACAAAGGCCGCAAGTGTTGTGCGATTCCCGTGGACCGTCTCGAATTTTTACAAAATCTCTTGGAGCTAGCGATGCCTTCGCATGTTTAATAGAAGAATTTCATGCTAGTTAGGCGAAAATTTTCCAGATGAATCGAAGCGATGAAACGCAGTAGTTGTACCTATCTATAGATATGTGAGAGTATAAAGCATAAAGAATTCTGGAGGAATTACCTCATAAGTTTTTATTTTAAATAAAAAATGAAGGATTTTAATCTATATTAAAAAAAATATTATCCAATTTTAGCAGAAATAATATAACTCCATATTATGAAGAAGGAACAGAGTCGTGTCCAGGCTTGAACCCAAGTCTCTAGACCAAGAGCCAAGCGTTCCATCCCTATGACCACCACCTATTTAATAAGCGATTCATTTAAAAAATTAAGGTCAATCAACGGAACATTCATATTTAAAATTCGTATCTATTTTTTAATTTATTTATATAGTTAATCGGGACCTTAATCGTGTTCGTTTCTAGTACAAAAAAAGTACCAGTCGTTGAAAGAAAGTTATTTATACATTCGTATGAAGCACTTAATTTATGTTGTTATATTAATACAAACTTTTTCTTCTTCTTCAAATGCCCTGTCGGTCCCCCAAACGTTGGCGATCACCTCGGCGAATCTGTCCCTGTCCTGCGCCGATCGGAACAGCTCCTCAACACTTCGGATGCCGGTCCACTCCTTCACTTTTCGCAGCCAGGACATTTGTCTCCTTCCGGGCCCTCGGCGTCCCTCAATTTTTCCCTCCAATATCAGTTGGAGAAGGTGGTATTTTTCCCCACGCAGTATACGACCCAAATATGAGATCTTTCGAACCTTGATAATTGATAACAATTCCCTGTCAAGTCTAGCTCGCCTCAGGACTTCGGTATTGGTTACCATGTCTGTCCAGGGAATTCTGAAAATTCGGCGATGGAGCCACATTTCAAATGCTTCCAGTCTGTTCATTGAGTTAACTTTCAGGGTCCAAGTTACACACCCGTACAATAAAACAGACCACATATAGCATTTGATCATTCACTGGCGGAGTTTCAAGTTTACGTTATCATTGCAGAAGAGTGATTTCATTTTATTAAACGTAGCTATTGCTGCCTCAATTCTGCATCTTAACTCTACATCTGGGTCAAGAGTTTGCGTTAGTATGCTGCCGAGGTATTTAAAATTTTCCACCCTTTCAACGTTACGGCCGTTCAAATGCAATACTGATCCACTGTAGTCAAGCCGTCCGAATGTTATCCATTTGGTTTTGCTGACATTTATTGTTAGCCCCAACCTTTCACCGAACTCGTCAACAAGATTTTAAAACTTTTTAAGATACTGTTTAGTATTGTTGTTTATTATTGAAACCACTGATTACTTAAAAAAGATCTGCAATTTATGATTGAAATATTAATATAAAATTCTCATGTAAAGTTGCTCATATGAATCGATAATACATCTCATGTATGAATATGGCATTACAAGCCGTATTAAGGGAAATTAATACTATCATGTATGCACGAATGCACATATTATATATAAAAATGTGGCATATTTTCCGCCCTCTTTATTCAATGCAGGGGTATATGAGTGCATACTTGTGCAGTAGCGATTGTGGCGATTCGTTGCGCTGCATACAATAAAGTTCTTTCATTGGAACTAGCCCGAAGCTTTTTTAATTCCGCCAGACTGTTAGCAAAGCTCCCTCTTCCCTCAGGACGATCACCGTACCCTCTCTCGCACAGTACCGGGAATATAATAGCGTCCCTAATGTGAACTTCGGACTGGAAAAGCTACAAATAGTCTACGGCGCACGGTCTGGAAGTTTTGCATTATTTGCATACCAGAACTGAACTTAAAAACGATAAAAAGGAACAACAAGTGGTGAAATTAATTATCTCGGTTACATAAGTTGAGGTGAGTTCATTATATTCCATTACATGTGACACTGGTGAAAAGACATTTCTCTTGTTTGCGTGATAATTTTCTTTAATATTTTTACTTGGATTTTTCCTCAATATTATTTTGTTATGGCAATCATAGTAAATTTGTGGAAACCAAATTATCACTTACCTATTGGGGTAGGTACTACTTTCAACCCTTTCGATAAGATTGGTAGTTGGAATGTGTGGCGCGGGTATGAATTGAATAAAATGTTCATTTTCTTCTTTTCAACAAGCTCTTTGTGTACCTACTTTTAAACCTCTCCCGTTAATCATTTCAATATGTGATATTAATCATTTCAATGTGTCGATTTTTATTGGAAAACTCACGGAAAGCAACATTGTTACGTTACGTTTTTATGATGTTAAAACGGATTTTATGATCTTTTTTATTATTGTGCAACGCAAAAATGCTGTGTTTTAAAATACGTGTTAGTTTTTGATTTTATTTTTTAAAATAATTATTTTTTATTTTTAAAATAATATATTCCTTTTGTACAGATTTCTTTTTACTTGAAAATGATCTGGTTGGAGAAATATTTTGATACTCGTTTTATTTTTTCGTTTTATGGTAGTTATAGAATAGAAGATAGGTAGTGTGAATATCTATTGCCAACACAATACATCGGGGTATTAAGACTAATGCAGTAGGAGATAGTTGCTTTGAAAGGGCTTAAAGTGACCATTTCTCCGTCGTTAGCCATTTGTAGCCTTGCCAGGCGATGTCTTAATGTATCACCATGTATTAAATAATGTACGGAGCTATGTATAACTCGGGTATTTGGTGTCGGACGAGACAATATGGTCCAGCGGCAATGTCTCCCTCCCAGGAGCGAGGGATGGCGGTGTATCGGACTACGGGGAATGGCCCGCTACAGATGGAGATTAATGAAATGGCGCGAGCAATAAAATTTAGCAAAGTGCCATTCCGTTAATCCAATTAATTAAACGGGAACTTTATAAGGTGATCGTAGTTCGTGAGGTCAGGGGGGACTATTCTCGGCCAATTGTCTGAGATAAGGTACAACATATGTCCTTAAACGGAAGATTTATTGGACATAAATAGAAAAAATAGGCGGCACCACGCACATATTTCTGTGCCTTCTCTTCAATGAATTGTCTTTCAAAATTATATTATAAAAATACATATAAAGTCTTCCCCCCAAACCGTTTTAAGAAAAGACGGACACAATGATTTCGAATCTTAATTACGATTTACAAACGAAAAAAAAGATTTAATATTTATGGAAGAATCCTTGATAAAGGAATTTTGATAATGCTTTAGTTGGGTAAAATATGATACTTTCATAAAATAAAACAAATTGAGCTTTATGATACATCATTTATAAAAGGTAGTAATAATACTATAGAAACTATTTGAAAGTTTAAAACGCTTCTAATTCGTTCGACGAATCACTTCCAGAGCAACATAAAAATGTTCTGGAAGGAAGTCAAAAAAGCCCGAAATCCTCCCGAAAGTGGTTGTGCGAAAGCAATTTTAAGTAGTGAGGGAAGAATGATTACTGATTTCAAAAGTATACAAGGAAGATGGATGGAGTACTTTAAAGACATGTATGGCAGTGAAATGACTGAAGATTCAATAAGAATGAGCTTTACAAATGAGAGTTGCAAAAACAGCGGAAGTGAAATTACTGAAATAAATTTGAACGAGATAGTAAGTGCTGTAAGATGTATGAAAGGTGGAAAAGCTGTCGGATATGACTGTGTAGCCTTAGAGTTTATCAAAAACGGTGGGCCGGTGGTTTCAGCATGGTTATATAGACTCTTCAACCAGTGTTTAGAGGAGGAATATACGCCGCTCGACTGGAGGAGGGCTGTTATCATGCCTCTTTATAAGGGAAAGGGGTCTCGTATGGACTGTGGAAATCACCGGGCAATAAGTCTATTAAGCGCCGTTGGTAAACTCTACGGTCGAATTTTAATAGAAAGAGTAAAAAAGACGACGACTGAAAGAGTATGGGATGTTCAAGGCGCTTTTATGACCGGAAGAGGTTGTATGGATCAGATTTTTGCACTTCGAACGCTTGCGGAGAAGTTTATGGCCAAAAACCGTAAGCTTTTCTGTGCGTTTGTCGATTTGCAAAAAGCCTATGATTGAGTGAATAGAGAAAAACGGTGGTCAATCTTGTCCGAATACGGAGTGAGCACAAAACTGATACGGGCGGTTGCTTCTCTCTACGAAGGGAGCACTGCCAGTGTTAGGGTAAATGGGGACATCACGCCCTGGTTTGATATCACGAAGGGTGTTAAGCGGGGCTGCGTGATGTCCCCTTGGTTGTTCAATCTGTATATGGACAAGTGTATGAAAGAACTTAAAGGTATAAATGCTGGTGCTAAGATGAGTGATCTGTCTGTAAACTGTCTGCTTACGCGGACGATGCCGTTCTCGTTGCGGATAGTGCGGACGAATTACAAGTCTTGGTGTCGAGAATGTATAAGGTATGCAAGTCGAACGATTTAATGATGAATGTCGGAAAGTTAAAGGTGTTAGTTTTTGAAAGGGAAGAGCAAATGACAGTTTGTAATATAAGTGTAAATGAAGAGAACTTGGAACAGGTGAGCGAATTTGTGTATTTAGGTAGCATGTTCACAGCGGATGGCTGAACGGACAGTGATATTGAAAGAAGGGTTGGTGCGGGTAACAAAGTGAATGGAGCTTTAAAAGAAGTTATTGGAAACAAGAATTTATCAATGAAAGCGAAAATGGCCGTTCACAATGGAGTTTTGGTTCCAACCCTTATGTATGGAAGCGAAGCATGGAACTGGCAGAAGAAAGATGAGAGCAGAATAAATGCGGTAGAGATGAGGTCACTAAGACGTATGTGTGGTAGAACGATGTACGACAGAATCTCAAATGCTGATATTAGGAAGGAGTGTAGAGCGAAAGAAGGTATTATGAACAAAATTATGAAAGGTTCGCTTCGTTGGTTCGGACATATGGAGCGCATGGGTGAAGAAAGAATGGTTTAAAAGTATACGTTAACAATGTAAATGGAGTAAGGAGTCGAGGTCGACCGAGGAAAACAGGACATGACCAAATTAATCAAATATTAAAAGTTGGTCATGTCAGAAGCCGGAAGAATCGACGTGCGTGTATGACTCGATGTATGAATGTGGAGGAAGCTAGAGAGGTGTGCCAGGATAGAGTAGTGTGGCGGTCCATTCTCTCTGCCTACCCCTGCGGGGAAACGGCGTGATGGTTTTTGTTTGTTTTTGTTTGTTTTGTCTAATTCGTTTCATCTAGTTCATTTTACTAAGCACTAAGTGGGACCACGTAAGTTTTAGAATGTTTATGTATTGTAAAATGGAACTACATTTGATTAACATCTTATTTTCTAACGGATCGTATTGTAACTTTGTATCCATTACCGAAAAAACATTATACAAAATATTACTATAGTAAGTGGTCGTATTGGGAATAATAGTTTCACTCCGCTAAGATAATCATTGTACATATTAAATTTGATAACAATTTCCCGTGTAAGTAGCTCCATATCATTTATTTAAATTGCTCAATAGACACACACGACTGCGAGGCCTTATTAAACTATTAAGTTGGAATAGCCATTCACATTGGGCACCACCAAACATGTTGCGGTATCTTGATTTGGATCTATCATATGAATAACAAAATTTGATACGAAAACTTCCGTTTGAGTATTCCGACAATTATTTCCTACGAATTATTTTATTTCTGAAGAAAAAAAAAACGCTCGAGCATTTTGACATGTCGGTCACGCGATCTGAAATGACTAGATTATACGTGTATTTTCAACAGTTGCATGGAAGTATTTTTTAATTCTCCCCAAAAAGCTACTTTTGGACACGAACGGGGAAAACATGCGGCATTTACAGACACACGAATATCATTCATAAGTTTTGTGGAGATCCCTAGAATTAAACATATCCATAACTTTTGACTGTTCGTATAAATTAAATGTATTGAGAAACGTTCCACTTTAAGAAAATGTATTGTTATTGGAAGGTAGCAACATCCATTCATCGACCAATTCGCATTGATCATACTCACGTATCTTGATGTACGTGTATAAAGCCCTACTCAATTATTATGTTTTCGATAATTGTTAATTGGGAGGAAATTACTTTTATAAGCGAAAAATCTCAAAGGAAATAAATATTTTACATTGAGCGTGCCATAAATTCTACATATTTTATTTTATAATAATGTATGAAATTAACACAAATGAATGGAATGGCAGCATAAAGTCAAATAATCATTAGAGTTCGATTTTTTTAATGGAAGTTCACATAAAATAAGGTCCATCTCGGTGGTACAGCGTCATGAGCGCGGTGGTCAGAAGAACTGTTCGTGTAAGAAATCTAGATTTCTAAATGTTTATTTCGATGGACGTTTATTGCTGCAGCCCTCCATCGCCGATGCTAAGAAACCGTCATTGGTCACAATCGAAGGTTTGGTAGGAGAGTATACAATTTATTGAAATTAATATTGTTTAAGAACAATAATTTAAAACTCCAAATTGAATGAAAACGCCTGTTTTTTAGAAGTTTTATTATAATATATTTTATGGGAATGTCATGCTTCGTTTTATTGTGGAATATCAAATGTGAGTTAAATGACATTTGATTATCCTTGAGCAAGTTGAAACATATCATTATCATGAATATAAATATTAATTATAGAAAATAGACATTGTCATTTATATTTATTAATTTTAAAATAAAATAATCTGGCATCTGACTTAAAAGTCCGGCGAATATATTCACGGAATGAGCAATACACAGTGATAGAGAACATCTTCATTTCACTCGTGATAATATTGTACGAGTATATTACAGAAGTGTTCCGAACGAAGCTGAGAAAATCATAAAATAGACATTTCCTTTTGTATGAATTATTTTAAAATATACAATCTGGCATCTGACTTAAAAGTCCGGCGAATATGTTCATGGGAAGAGCAATACACAGTGATAGAGAACATCCGCATTTCACTTGTAATAATATTGTATATTACAGAAGTGTTCCACACGAAGATTAACAATTGTTTTGAATAAGAATTAACATATGCAATATGATTTTGGATAGCTATACGATAGTATCGTATGTTGTCCCATGGCAACCGAAAGTTGGTACCTATATTTAAATGGGAAGGCAATTTTTTATTATACCATATTTTCGCAACGCACAATGCATTTCCATTACCCTCCCTCGCTAATTGTTACCTGACTCACTTTCGAAAAGCGTCACACTGACGTCACAACGCCCTTTTGACTCTAGAACAAATTCCAAGTACCGTGTGAGTGTTCCGCCACTTGATCGCGAGGGCGCTTTATCGTCTATTCGAAATTCAAATTCAAATATTCTACATTCTAGTGGAGGGGGTAACATACTGTCAGGGAGGGGGTAGTCACGTGGCGCGTTATTGTCACTCGGACCCGCCCACTAAACACGGTCATAACGGCAAATCAAGTACACGTGGGAAATTACGGTTCGAAATTTGAATTTCTGAATCGTTTTGTCACGCCATTATTATCGGTGCGAAATATGAATTGATGGGAGGATAATTAACTGGCAGGTACTTCGCAGTTATTACTATTGCGCAAGCATGGACCAACCTGCCACGCATTTCATTTACTTTTGAGGAACGTGATTTGAAAAGTTTTAATGATCTCCTTCTACGAGTATGACCTATTATCCGGATATTATCACAAAACAAAATTATTTAAATTACTGTGATTTAACGACTCGATATTTAAACATGCATTTCCAATGTTTCGTTGATTTTCTGTATGCATCAAATTTACACATTTCTTGATAATATAAAAGTTCGCCGGCTTCTCGTTTCCTGAGGTTAACATTTTAGATAACATACTTTTTCAATTTTATTAACCAAAATCTCTAACTCTATTCCGTGCCACCCATGACAAATCGTTGGAAGTATTCTACGCCACAGGGTAACATGATTTGTTCGTGACTCCACTGGGAGAACAGATTGTATCGTGTATTATCAGTGATAAATTCAGGTGCGTCCGTCAGTTTTATTTAATTGAATGGCAAGACCAAAATACGCCAAATGGGAAGTTTGTTCGTTACAATGATTATGAATTAATAATACTCTTCGTTTGACTTTGAGGAGATGACATTGATCACCCTCATAAATATGAAAAGGCTTTTGAATTAATTTTCTAATTAGATACTTTTTCAACAGTCAAACTCAAAAGCCCGATTGATTATCGCCCTGATCTGAATTAGTATTCTTGATTACATTTATAATAATAATAAACTTAACGAGTAACATAAAAAAATAAAGGAGTGATATTTTAATGAAATAATATAATACATAAAAATCTTTCTGGTTAAAAATATTGTTCCGAATGTGTTCGAAAATAGTAAAAAATAAAAATTCACGTATATTTATATGTTCTTCTTCCTATGACCTTACAACTCTTAAAGAGTTTTAGCCTCCTTGCTGATTTTCCGCCAAGCTCCTCGATCCTGCGCCTTTTGCTCCCAGCAGTCCGATTCGCCCAACCTAGCCAGATCAACCAGAACATTGTACATTATGCGCTGTCTAGGCCTACCTAAAGGTCTTACTCCAGTCGGTGTAGACGCGTATAGGGTATTGATTGCTCTGGTCTCTTCGGCTCGGCATAGGTGCCCAGTCCATGCTAGGCTACCAGCTCTCACGGTGCTCGTTATTAGGGGCTGCTGGGTCATCGTACGGATTTCTTGGTTGGTCCTATGCCTCCAAGTTCCCGCTGCAACACCGGATCTGGGACCCAGGATCATTCTAAGTATTCTATTCTCAAACCAATAGATTCTTTATTGTTCTTTTAGAGTCATTGTCAACGACTCAGAACCATATATCACCACTGGCTTGATGATGGTGTTATAAATACGCAGCTTTTATATGTATGGTATTTATTTATAGTATTTATAATATTTATATGTATAGACATTTTTTCGAATATAACATTATCACTCGGAGAAAACGCTGTCCACTGCATCATGGTTTGGCAATCTTACCCCAAAAATAATATTTTATACTTTTAGTAAACACAAGCTCTGTTTTGATTCCAGGCTGTTTTTTTATATTTGATATGAACACAATTTTTATGATATAAACACAAATTCTATTATACTGTATTTACTGTAATATTTCACACGTAAAGGTTAATAATCAAAATAAATGGGGTGATTTATATAGCGCCGTTTTAATTAATTAATCATCTCAAGATCACTAATAATAAATAAAATATAAATTATAGCACTAATTGTGTTTCGTGAATTTAGATAATACAGCGCGAATGATAGTATTTTAAACAAAATAATAAAAGGATCATTAATAATAATAATAATACATTTTATGATTTATGGAGCGCCATTTTCATTAATTAATCACCTCAAGGGCGCTGCAGATAATGCTCCGTTTTATGAGCAAGTTATATAAAAATAAACATATTTAGTGTGAAGGCTGCACCTGACGCAGTCGATCAACATTTAAATCGGAAAAGGATAATTTAAAAAGGTGCATTTTGAGTCTCGATCTAAACTCTGATGGATTCTCAACGCACTTGAGGTCTGCTGGAAGATTGTTCCAGGCCGAAGGGCCGGTTACTGCGAAGGCTCGGTAGCCAAAGTTTGTGTGAGGACAGCGTTTTGGCACAGTCAATCTACCGATGGCAGAACACGTAGTTGATGTAGAGTTCAAATATACTCGTATAAGCTGGTGTCACTCCATTCAACGCCTTAGAGACCGTTCAGCAGAGCTTGAATTGTATCGTTTCTGGACAATTCAACCAATGGAACTCCTAAAGATGCCGTGTTATACATATGACAACTCTTTGGCGCACTCTTTATAAGTCTTGCTGCCGCGTTGAATGCAGACTGGAGTTTGCCGTAGACTCCATTGCAGTAAACTAGTCGTGACACAATGAAGAATTTCATTATTGTTTAAAACTGTCAACGGGAATCTTTATTTTTATGGAACTTAATTCCCTTAAGTGGAAAAAGCTCTTGCTTACTGTTTTATTGATTTGAGATTTCACTGAAGGATCAGTCTCTAGATGGAAGCCAAGAAGTTTTATTGAATTTTTAGGAGAAATATCGGATGTGGATACTAGGGAGCGATCAATTAAGTTTTGGCGCTTCATAGAAGCAGTCCAAAGGAATTCGGTTTTTGATGGATTTAATTTAAGTTTATTCAAAGCCATCCAATTCGATACAGCGTCAATGCAGTTGACAGTCGAAGATTTGAGATGACTTGTATCAATGGGATCACAGAAAGAGTTATATTTGCTGATCGTCAGCATAGCAATGCGACAGTAAACCGAAAGATTTTATTATATAAATTTGGCCACATTGGCAAATATGGTTTAGACACGTGGAAAAAATTAATCGTATAAAAATTACATGTAAACGACGTCAACGGAAATAGAAAACATGGCAAAATCAATAAATTATTAAAAATTGGCTACGTGCTTGACACGATGCGATGTATTTTGAGGAAGCGAGAGAAGTATGCCCATTAGGTAGGTCCATTATTTCTGCCTAGCCCTAGGGAGACAGCGTGATGGTTAGATATTTATATTTCATTTAAAAGTTGTATATAAAGATCGGTCTTGGAACATTACCCGCACCCTAGTCCAGTTGTTTTAACTAACTAACTAACTAACCATCACGCCGTCTCCCCGAAGGGGTAGGCAGAAAGAATGGACTGCCACACCTTTCTTTCCTGACATATTTCTCTCGCTTCCTCAACATTCATACATCGTGTCATGCACGCGCGTCGATTTCTCTGACTCCTCACATGGCCGACATTCAACATTTGATTTATTTGATCGTGCCACGTTTTCCTTGGTCTTCCTCTATTTCTGGTACCATTTACATCATTAACATATAATTTTTTTACCATTCTTTCTTCATTCATTCTTTCCATATATGTCCAAACCATCTTAATGATCCTTTCATTATTTTGTTCATGACACCATCATTCGCACCGCATTCACTTCTTATATTTTCATTCGACACTCTATCATACACAGAGTATCCACACATTCGTCTAAGAGATCTCATTTCTACTGCATTTATTCTACTTTCATCCTTCTTTTGCCAGTTCCATGCTTCGCTTCCATACATAAGGGTCGGTAGAAGAACACCATTGTGCACTGCCATTCTAGCTTTTTTGGATAGGTTTTTGTTTGCGATGACAACTTTAAGTGCACCATTCACTTTGTTGCCTGCCCCAACCCTTCTTTCAATATCCCTCTCCACTCTCCCATCTCTTGTAAACATACTACCTAAATACACAAACTCAACTACTTGCTCCAAGTTTTCACCATTCACGCTAATGTTGCAGACTGTCGTGGTTTCTTCCTTTTCAAAAATCATTACCTTGGACTTATTAACATTCATCATCAGATCATTTCGCATGCATACTCATACATACAATTCACCAGGACTTGTAGTTCATGCTCGTTGTCAGCAAGTAGGACAGCGTCATCCGCATACAAGAGACAGCTTACTGACACTCCGCTCATTTTGGCACCTACATCCAACCCTTTCAGCTCTCTCATACAATTGTCCATATACAGATTAAATAACCACGGGGACATTACGCAACCTTGTTTGACACCTTTATTGATATCAAACCAGGCTGTAAGATCTCCATTTACTCTGACACTAGCAGTGCTTTCCGTGTATAGTGACTTAATGGCCGTGATCAGTTTTGTACTTATTCCATATTCAGACAATATTTTCCACAACTTTTCTCTATTAACGTAATCATATGCTTTTTGTAAGTCGACAAATGCACAGAAAAGTTTGCGATTTTTGGCCAGAAACTTCTCTGTCAATGTACGAAGTCCAAAAATTTGATCCATACATCCTCTGCCATTCATAAAGGCACCTTGCACATCCCAAACTTTGTCACTCGTCAATTTTCTTACTCTTTCTATTAAAATTCTGCCATAGACTTTACCAACGACACTCAAAAGACTAATAGCTCTATGGTTTCCACATTCCATACGCGATCCTTTTCCTTTGTACAGGGGCATAATTACTGCTCTCCTCCAGTCTAGCGGCGTATATCCCTCCTCCAAGCACTGGTTAAATAACTTACATAACCATGTAGAAACCACTTCGCCACCGCTTTTAATAAAGTCTATGGCAATGCAATCAAACCCAACAGCTTTTCCACTTTTCATTGCACTCACGGATCTTTTCATCTCATTCATTCGTACTTATTTTTTCAATATTATCATTCATAGGTCCCGCACTCGCACTAGCTGTCATATTTTCGATCACGCTTGTATCACCACCATATATCTCCTTAAAATATTCCATCCATCTTTCTTGTATGATCTTACTCTCCGTTAACATTCTTCCCTCGTTGTCTAAAATTGCTTTCACACATCCACTATCAGGAGGATTTCGGGCTTTTTTAACTTCTTTCCAAAACATTTTTAAATTTGCTTGGAAGTTGTTTGTCATTTTGAGCCCTTCTTCCTCCTTCAGCTTTTCTTTCCGCGCTTTCACTACCGACTTCACTCTCTTCTTACATACCTTATACAAATCTTTTGCTCTTTCATACTTAACTCTGTCATTCTTATTTATCGACAACATATTCAACCAAGCATCTTTCTTCTCTTTAACAGCAATCTTTACGTCATCATTCCACCATGCATCCCCTTTCCTTCTTCCTTGTACACACACACCACACGATTCTTTCGCTGATTCACACAAACTCTCCTTCAAGTATTTCCAGGTCTCGTCAATACTCAACTCACTTACATCCCGCTCACTCAATCTATCTTTCACTTTTCTTACGAAATTATTTCTTACGTCATTGTTTTGCAGTTTTTCAACTTTGACTCTGGTCGGTGCGGCTACTGTTTTGCTTCTTCTGGTTCGCCATCCCCGGAATAAGATCACTTTTGCCACTACTAAAAAATGATCCGTTTCCAGTTCGGCTCCCCTGAAGACCCTTGAATCAACAGTATCCGCCCGTAATCTAGAGTCTACAATGACGTAATCTATAATGGACCTTTCAAATCCTCTTTCCCAAGTATAGAGATGGATTCTCTTATGATCGAATATGGTATTTGATACAAAGAGACCCCATTCTATACACAATTCAAGCAGTCTCCTTCCATTATCATTTATTCGTCTATCACCAAACGTACCCAGACATTCCTCGTACCCACTCCTACGGATTCCCACCCAACCGTTCATATCACCTGCTATTATCAATCTTTCGTTTTCACTCTTACACACCAATGTCTCTCTCACTTTGTCCCAAAACTCATCTTTACTCACCTCATTTTCGTTGTTACCAGGGGCGTATCCAATTAAAAGGAAAACTCTTGTTAACCCGATCTTGAAGCGAATCCACATGAGTCTTGGGCTAACACATTTATAACCTTTCATACATTCTACCATCCTTGGAGCTAGCACCGCCGCCACGCCTTGGCATGCTCTGTGGTCATTCGGCACACCCGACCACAGAACAAGCTTATCCGCATGCTCAAAGGAACCACACTCTTTCATCATACATTCAGTCACACATAAAACATCTAAACACTTATTATCCATTTCTGCACACATCTCATTCAACTTTCCTTCCATACCTCCCCTTATATTCCATGTACCGATGCGGCACTCCACCCTTCTCTGTTCGCCCCTGCGGGAGATGCGGTGTGATGTGATGGGTGTGATAGTAGAAGGTTAATTAGAATAAATTGAGAATAAAGCTAATCAAAGTCTATATATTTCTTAGCAATTAGCAATCGATTATCTGGCCATAGTCGATGACACACATGATTTTTGAATATGAAAATTTTACTGTGGATAGATACGTACAAATGCCGCTAGATGGCTTTATTACATTTATTTTGAATTTTAACTGACATTCCTTGTTTTTCCCCTGTACTCTTCAGTTGTCATCGCAAACGAGCTAAGATGGCAGTGCATAATGGTGTTCTTGTGCCAATCCTTATGTATGAAAGTGAAGCATGGAACTGGCAAAAGAAGGATAAAAGTAGAATAAATGCAGTAAAAATGAGATCTCTAAGACGAATGTGTGACAAATCTGTATATGATAGAGTGTCAAATGTAAGTAAATGAATTGAATGTGGTGCGAATAAAAGTGTTATGAACAAAATAATAAAAGGATCGTTAAGATGGTTTGGACATATGGAGACAATAAAGAATTGTAAATGGAACTAGAAATAGAATCGGAAGACCAAGGAAAACGTGGCACGATCAAATAAAACACATATTGAATGTCGGCCACGCGAGGAGTCAGAGAAATCGACGCGCGTGCATGACGCGATGTATGAATGTTGAGGAATCGAATTGTGAAATATGTCAGGAAAAAAAGTGTGTCAGTCTATTCTTTCTGCCTACCCCTTCGAGGAGACGGCGTGATGGTTAGTTAGTTAGTTAGTTTTAATTAAATACATTTACAGACCTAGCTTTAGGTTATTTTCCGAGAAACGTAAAAAAACAGTTTTTTTATTAATGAAATTTAATTATATATTAATTTTATTTTTTTAACTTACGAAACGTCAAATACTCCGACGCACACTTCGCCTGCCCCTTGTAAAACTATCATATTTAAGAAGACTTGTACTCGAGTGTTGTTGGCACACGCGCGTATCCCTAACAGTTTGTACATTTTAGGTACTAACTAACCATCACGCCATTTCCCCGGAGGGGTAGGCAGAGAGGATGGATCGCCACAATGCTCTTTCTTGGCATATTCTCGGGATTCCTCTTCATTCATACATCGTACCATGCACGCACGTCGATTATTCCGATTTCGAATGTGACCGCCTTTTAGTAATTGATTAATTTGGTCATGCCATGTTTTCCTCGGTCGTCCTCGGCTTCTTTTTCCACTCGCGCTGCTAGTGTACAACTTTTTAACCATTCTACTCTCATCCATTCGTTCCATATGTCCAAACCATCTCAGGGATCCGTTTTTAATTTTACTTATGTTGCAGTCTTCTGCCTTACATTTGTGTCTTATTTCATCGTTCAGTATTCTTCTGAGTGATCTTATTTCTACGGCGTTTATCCTGCTTTCATCCTTCTTTTGCCAGCTCCAAGCTGCACTTCCATACATAAGGGGTTGGCACTAAACTCCATTGTGTACTGCCATATTTACTTCTGTGGATATATTTCTATTTGTAGTAATGACTTTGAGTGCGCCATTTATTTTATTCCCAGCACCGAACCTTCTTTCGATGTCTTTCTCCATTTTTCCGTCTCTTGTAAACATGCTTCCCAGATACGTAAATTCGGTAACTTGCTCCAATTTCTCGCTCATCGCACTTATATCACAAATCGCCATGCATTATTCTTTCTGGAAAACCATCACTTTAGATTTAGACACATTCATCACCAGGTCACTCTTTTTGCATGCCTCATACATCCTTGACACTAAGACAAATTTTCTCTACTGTCAGCGATTGGCACAGTACATTACTTTTTCTCAAGCGCGTACGTGATACGGGATAGCGCACAATGATAGTCACAGTGAACGTATCACGTACGTTCAAATATGCAATTTGCACAGGAGGCCTTTGTCCAGGAGTGGACGGAAATAGGCTGAGGAAGAAGTTGAAGAAGAATCAACTACATAAATAAGAATTTTATTTCGCGGCGTGTATATTTGAATTCGTATTACTCAAGTCGCTTTCCGCCCTACCTCTCTGTGGACAGCTCCGATAACTTCAAATTTTACAATCCATCGTAATGTTCTTAGTTCACGATTTTCAAACACACGACATTGGTGTTAAGTGTAGGTTTTTCTATACGTCTATCAAGTTTTATAGACTTGTCATGCTTCCAGAAATACTGTCTCTATCCGTGACATTCAAGAAATACAGCATGTTCTGTAAGTCTCAAATCAAATCAAATAAAATAAAATCAAGAATTAATGACAGTCTGCAACATTAGCGTAAATGGTGAAAATTTGGAGCAAGTAGTTAAGTTCGTGTATTTAGGAAGTATGTTTACAGTGGAGAGGGATATTGAAAGAAGGGTTGGGGCAGGTAACAAAGTGAATGGTGCACTTAAAGTTGTCATCGCAAACAAAAACCTATCCAAAAAAGCTAGAATGGCAGTGCACAATGGTGTTCTTCTACCGACCCTTATGTATGGAAGCGAAGCATGAAACTGGCAAAAGAAGGATGAAAATAGAATAAATGCAGTAGAAATGAGACCTCTTAGACGAATGTGTGGATACTCAGTGTATGATAGAGTGTCGAATGAAAATATAAGAAGTGAATGCGGTGCGAATGATGGTGTCATGAACAAAATAATGACAGGATCATTAAGATGGTTTGGACATATGGAAAGAATGAGTGAAGAAAGAATGGTAAAAAATTATATGTTAATGATGTAAATGGAACCAGAAATAGAGGAAAACGTGGCATGATGAAATAAATCAAATATTGAATGTCGGCCATGTGAGGAGTCAGAGAAATCGACGCGTGTGCATGACACGATGTATGAATGTTGAGGAAGCGAATTGAGAAATATGTCAGGAAAGAAAAGCGTGGCAGTCCATTCTTTCTGCCTACCCCTTCGGGGAGACGGAGTGATGGTTAGTTAGTTAGTTAGTTAGTTAGTTAGTTAGAATTAATTGTATCTCAATAGAGACGAAGATGCAAATTGGAAACAGAATATGCTTGATCGAAGTGTTTACAGGACTTATGACCTGTCATTGGTTGGGTTAAGCGCACGCTTTATATAATACAACATTCCACATTTTTTTCTTATGACCACCATGTCTGACAATTTTTTCTTTGGAAGTTGTATATATGTTAATCTGTAACACCACTTTTTACATAGTAGTTTTTCAATCTACACACTAACGCCATCTATGAAGATTGTATTTCAAGCATTAAGCAGAAGATCTTTTTAGCGCAATGTGAAAGGCTACCTCATGTAGAGATATCTCAGAAATCTTTTCTGAGCCCTCTCTAACATGAGCGAGTATCTCGCCTCGTGGGGACTCCATATCACCGAGCCACACTCGAGCCGGCTCCGGACCAGTGAGTTATACAGAATTCGCAAAACATAGGGATTCTTGAAAACTCTACCAGTTCGGAGAAAAAATCCCAACATTTTTTTTTAGTGAAATAATTCTTGCTGCTTCCTATACAGGTTTCGTCTGATTAGATTTGGTTGACACACCCTTATGCATGGAAGTGAAGCATGGAACTGGCAAAAGAAGGATGAAAGTAGAATAAATGCAGTAGAAATGAGATCTCTAAGACGAATGTGCGGCAAATCTGTTTATGATAGAGTGACAAATGCAAGTATAAGAAGTGAATGTGGTGCGAATGAAAGTGTTATGGACAAAATAAGGAAAGGGTCATTAAGATGGTTTGGACACATGGAAAGAATGAGTGAAGACAGAATGGTAAAGAAGGTATATGTAAACGGCGTGGACGGAGCTAGAAATAGAGGAAGGCCGAGGAAAACGTGGCACGATCAAATCAATCAAATATTGAATGTCGGTCCCGTGAGGAGTCGGAAAAATCGACGTGCGTGCATGACAAGATGTATGAATGTAGAGGAAGCGAGAGACGTATGTCAGGACAGAACAGTGTGGCGTTCCATTCTTTCTGCGTACCCCTCCGGGGAGACGGCGTGATGGTAAGTTAGTTAGATTTGGTTGACTCACCAGCTAAGGAAATATAAAACTAACCACCACGCCGTCTCCCCGAAGGGGTAGGCAGAAAGAATAGACTGCCACACTTTTCTTTCCTGACATATTTCTCCCGCTTCCTCAACATTCATACATCGTGTCATGCACGCGTGTCGATTTCTATGACTCCTCACACGGCCGTCATTCAATATTTGATTTATTTGATCGTGCCACGTTTTCCTCGGTCTTCCGATTCTATTTCTGGTTCCATTTACATCATTAACATATCATTTTTTTACCATTCTTTCTTCATTCATTCTTTCCATGTGTCCAAACCATCTTAATGATCCATTCATTATTTTGTTCATGACACCATCATTTGCACCGCATTCACTTCTTATATTTTCATTCGACACTCTATCATACACAGAGTATCCACACATTCGTCTAAGAGATCTCATTTTATTCTACTTTCATCCTTCTTTTGCCAGTTCCATGCTTCGCTTCCAAACATAAGGAAATATAACCCCACAAAAAAATACCCCTGGAAAAAGCAACGGGAATCAATTCCCGAAATTCGAGGTCTGTTACCCGACTATAATTTTTATTGGCAAAACAAATAACACTTTGAGGGCGGAGCTTAGATGACCGTTTGTAGGTATACCTAGTGCGCATGCTCAATTTTTTTCACGTCCACAGCGCCACTCAGTCGCTGCCACGCCGTTGAAGAGTGAGCACGTGTACGCTATTGTCGTCGGATTTTAGTTTTAACAAAATGACAGAAAAAGTTTAAAGAGACGAAGCAATGGGCACCACACAGATAAAGGAGTGGTATAACCGCCTCAAAGATGGCCGCTCATCAGTGAAGAGTGAAGCACGATCCGGTAGGCCTTCAACATCCAAACATGATGTTGTCATTGATCAAGTAACGACCCTGGTGATGCAGGATCGTCAAAAAACTATCAGAGAACTTGCTGATGAAGTGAGCATTAGTTTTGGATCCATTCATTCCATTTTAACTGAAGGTTTGGCCCTCAGAAGGGTCTCAGCAAAATTTGTGCCAAAGTTGCTGACAATTGAGCAGAAGCAACTTCGTGTGGAGATCGCACAGGACATGCTGGAGACTGTGATCAATGATCCCAATCGCTCCATGTGATTTAACTACTAACTAACTCGATCACGTAGGGTCTTGCCAGCTATAGCGCGGAGTGTTGTCCTGAGCGTGCTCTCTGTCTTGACAGTGTCTGCCCTCGATTCAATGCCATATGTGAGGATTGGTCGCACACAGGTCTTATAGATGCGTACCTTGCTGTCAGTCCTCATGTCCTTGTTTCTCCATATGACATCTTTCAGGCAGCCTGCAACTGCTGCAGCCCTATCCACCTGTGACCTTACTTCTCTGGGGAGGTCATTAGAGCTGGTTACTTCGCTTCCGAGATATCTGCATTGGTCTACCTGTTAAATTTTTTCTTGGAAATGTTTTAAACACCACATTTCGCTATTATTTATTATATAACTAGCTAACTAACTAACCATCACGCCGTCTCCCCGAAGGGGTAGGCAGAAAGAATGGACTGCCACACTTTTCTTTCCTGACATATTTCTCTCACTTCCTCAACATTCATACATCGTGTCATGCACGCGCGTCGATTTCTCTGACTCCTCACATGGCCGACATTCAATATTTGATTTATTTGATCGTGCCACGTTTTTCTCGGTCTTCCGATTCTATTTCTGGTTCCATTTACATCATTAACATATAATTTTTTTACCATTCTTTCTTCATTCATTCTTTCAATATGTCCAAACCATCTTAATGATCCTTTCATTATTTTGTTCATGACACCATCATTCGCACCGCATTCACTTCTTATATTTTCATTCGACACTCTATCATACACAGAATATCCACACATTCGTCTAAGAGATCTCATTTCAACTGCATTTGTTCTACTTTCATCCTTCCTTTGCCAGTTCCATGCTTCGCTTCCATACATAAGGGTCGGTAGAAGAACACCATTGTGCACTGCCATTCTAGCTTTTTTTGATAGGTTTTTGTTTGCGATGACAACTTGAAGTGCACCATTCACTCTGTTGCCTGCCCCAACCCTTCTTTCAATATCCCTCTCCACTGTAAACATACTACCTAAATACACAAACTCAACTACCTGCTCCAAATTTTCACCATTCACGCTAATGTTGCAGACTGTCATGGTTTCTTCCTTTTCAAAAATCATTACCTTGGACTTATTAACATTCATCATCAGATCATTTTGCATGCATACCTCATACATACTATTCACCAGGACCTGTAGTTCATGCTCGTTGTCTGCAAGAAGGACATTTATTTATTATATTATATGTTATAATACGTATTTTTTATTAATCCTGTGCCTATGATGCGATAAGGTTAGAAAAATAACAATTTTTGTATCTTAAAAAAATAATGTAATGTTTGTTGGTCTTTAAGAAGAATAGTTATACAATTCCAGGGGATTCTACATCTGGTATTGTGTTTTATATTATATGGTTTAACTTATGCTAGGTTATGTCACATTAATTAATGACATGTTCTGTACAACTTGTTTCGGCCCTTCTTCCTCCTTCAGCTTTTCTTTTTGCGCTTTCTGCGCTTTAACTCATTTTTATGTTAGTAAGAAAGTTTCAATCCTGGGATTGGTTTGCAGCAATTTCTTCTATTCTTCTCTTCCGTTCTTCCCTGTCTTGTGCGGCTCTTTTGAAATGTGCATATGATGAGCAGCGCACGTCCACCAACAGGTCCCCTAGAGTGTGTCCCCTCGGTCATACCCTCCATTATGGCATGCAAGAGGCCTTCTTGTCGTATTACATGGCCGATCCATCTTGCACGCCTTTCGGACAAGGTCCTGAGCAGGTGCCTTCCTCCTTCCGTTCTTTGGAGAACCTCCTCATTTGTAATGTGGTCTCCTAATAGTCTTCTATAGGACCACATCTCAAAAGCCTCTAGTCTCCGCTTATCTCTTTCGGATAGGCACCATGTCTCGCAGCCGTGCATCACGATACTCCATACATAGGTCTTGATGAGGAGAATTCTTATGTATCAAAAGCATATTCAACCAAGTATCTAGGCATTAACCTAGTGGGAGGAGCTGATCTGCGGGAAGAAATACAAGCCCAAGTAAACAAGGCAGCTGCAATCTCTGGCGCTCTAAAATCCACAATATGGAAAAACAAAGACATGGCCATTAAGAGTAAGATGAGAATCTATAAAGCATGCGTAAGACCAATAATAGCATACGGCGTCGAAGCAAGGGCAGACACAGTAAGGACCAAACAAGTTTTGAGGACTTCCGAAATGAAGACACTGAGAGGAACACCAGAATAAGAGAGATATGTGAGGTTGAGGATATTGTAAGATGGAGCAGACACCGAAAAAGGACTGGTACGGTCATGTTCAAAGAATGGACACCACCAGACTCCCTTATATTGCATTGCATAATCAGCCTCATGGGACTCGTCCTCGTGAAAGACCTCCTAAAAGACGGAAGGACAGCTGGGAGTCTACCTCACAGGAGGAGCAACACTCTGGAGAACAGACCACATAGGTCTACAACAAGGAAGAATAAGAAGAAGTTAAATAATAAATATTAAATATCGGAGAGGAGTCAGAGAAATCGACGCGCGTGAATGACACGTTGAGGAAGCGAGAGAAATATGTCAGGAAAGAAAAGTGTGGCAGTCCATTCTTTCTGCCTACCCCTTCGGGGAGACTGCGTGATGGTTAGTTAGTTATGTTATTATTACGAGTATTATCATTTTGTTCAGGTATATTTTTAATTGATTTGTAGTGAGATTCCTTGTGTCTTTTGGTAGTTCATTGTAAAGTTTCAG